>VWPU01003060.1:0-40534 GCA_013398955.1 Callaeas wilsoni
GAAGGAGGGAATGGCCCCTGTGGTGGTTGGGACTCACGGGGGGAAAGGCAAACCAGAGCTTGGGTAGAAAACTCGTTGGTGTGAAGAAGGGCTGAGGTTGATGCTGCAGGGCCCTGCTGTGCCCTGGGTCCTGCCAGGCCCTGGCTGAGGGTTGGCTGCCGGCCCTGGGGACGCAGAGGTGGCTGTGACATGGCTGTCCCTGCTCCCGTGGAGCATTAGTGTGGCTGTCACTGGGATCAGGATGGGCATGAGGGAATGTGGGTGTACTTCGGGTCATGGCTGTGCTTTGAAGAACCCTTGGAGCTGGTTTAGCTTGTGGCTGTGCAGGGCGTGCCTCAGGGGGAGATCTGGCAGGCAAATCAAAGCGGGCAGAATTATTTACCCAGGATTTGGCCAGGCTATGGGAGCTGACACCTCTGCTCTTCAAGGTGGTGTCTTGAAAAAACAAAGACATTTTGGTAATAACTAATTACCCACAGTGCTGCACTGCATTCCCAAATCAGGGCTCTCCTGGGAGAGGGATCCTGCCTTTGCTTGATCCTGTCTGGGGGATCTCCCACCCAAGCACCTGCCCATGTTCACACCCGTGCTCAGCCAGGCAATGGGAGGCTGCAGGACCACCGAAAATGCAGGTCTGTGTTGTCTCTGTTGTCAAGGCAGGTATTTAAAGGCAGGGAACAGCACACACGCACACTCTGAGTGAAATAAGGGCTGATTGGAGTAATTAGATCCTCCTCAGAAGACCATAAATTAACGGTGATTATGATTCTTGAAAGAACAGAAGCAGAAGGTACACGTAACGTTGCTCTGGTTTATCACATTTGCTGCATTGTAATGCTCCTTTAATGTTAATATGTACTTTTGTAGTAAAATCTAATTGCAAACACTGAGCAGGCAGAGCCCAAGGCCACAATCGTGTTCTACATGATTACCTGGGGAGGGGGGGCTCACCCAGCCAGCAGAGCCACCAGCGGAGCCAGGTAGAGCAGGCACAGCCTGGCAGGCAGGGAGAGGGGAGAGCTGGAAGGTAATTAACAATCAGTTCATTTGGTGACACTTTCAATTATTGGAGCAGGTGTCTTTGCCATGGAGCAGTAATCCACGTTTGGGGTTGTGTGCTGTCTCACAGGGCACAGGGGTTCATTTGGGCAGAAGGGACTTGGTTCCTGTGCCCACGGTGGTGCTGCGTCACCCAGGGACCCTTTGAAGCCTCTGAGTGGCTGCTTTGAACTCCGATGTTGGCAGTGAGGGATCTCTTTGCTGTGATAATTCCAGCCTTTTCCATTCCCAGCTGTGCTGAGGAGACAGAAAAAAAAAATTATTTGGAAGATGGGAAAATAAATGGAACCCAGAAAGGAGAGAGCATCACAGAGGTGAAAATCCCAGAAGCACAGAATATCCTGGGCTGGAAGGACCCACCAGGATCACCCAGCCCCTGGCCCTGCAGACCCCCCAACAATCCCACCCTGGGCATCCCTGGCAGCGCTGTCCAAACGCTCCTGGAGCTCTGGCAGCCTCGGGGCCGTGCCCATTCCCTGGGGAGCCTGGGCAGTGCCCAGCACCTCTGGGGGAAGAACCTTTCCTGATCTCCAGCCTGAGCCTCCCTCCATGGCACTGCTGCAGCACTGGGAGTTGGACCCAGCTCCTCCTCAGCCTTCTCTATCTCCGTTTTGACCCGTTCACCAAGAGCCCCAAGTCTGGACAATCTCTGATTGACTGGAACAGCAGATTCGGGAATATCTGTGGTGCTTTTCCACCTGTGAGCCCAGCTGTGGCAGAGGCACGTGCCCGTGCTCTCAGCATCAGCACCTCTGGGCAGGCCACAGCTGCCCCTGTCCTCTGCACACACATGGTTTCAAAAAAGGAAAAGTGAGGAAGAAAGGTGTCTTTTTCCCCAGAATTTCTGGTGCATACTTAACTGCCTCTGGACGAAAAGCAACACAATTTTTAAAGGAAAAAACGTGTAGGTGTTTAATGCATAGTGTTGACATGTACTTTTTTTGTTCCTCTTTTTTTTTTAGAAAATGTAGAACTGCTAAGAGGGTTTTACATCTGAAAAGCCATCTCTGCACAGGCCCCTGGCAGCCCTATCAACAGTTTTTATTTGCAGCACAAACTGACAGCCCCTCACCGGGAAATAATTGCAGCTCCGTTGAGTCCAGAGCAGTAATTACTGTGTTGATGAAACTTTTCTCTTTGCTTGCGTTGTGATATCTCTGAATGTCAAACTCACTTGGGCTGACAACATAATTTCCTCAGCAGAGCTCTTGCATCGACCATGCCACGCTGCTGGGCGGGACTGGGCTTTTCCGGTTTGCTGAATTCCTGAGGCAGCAACGGGAAAATCTGAGCCTTGCAAAGCCCCGTCTTGGGATCAACACTCTGAGTGGTGCTGGGCTCGGGGTAGCCACCCACAGGAACCAGGGGTGGCTTTGTACTTATGGAACAGCTCTTCAAAGCTAGTTAAAAAGGAATCAATCACAAAATAATTCGCTCCAGACAGGGGAGGGTCGGTTTGTTTGAATGTCTTTGCAGGTAGCTTAGATTTGTGATAATGTGTTTTCAAAAGCATCCTTGAGAGTGTTCTAAAGAAGCGTGAATGTGGCACTTCAGGAGCTGATGTAGCGGTGAACGTGGTGCTGGTGCTGGGTTGATGATGAAACTTGGCGATCTCAAAGGTGATTCTACGATTTTAATGAATATTTTGAATTTCGTGCGCATGCAAGGCTGAAGGTAAGTGTACCACAAGGATGATGTGGTTTCCCAGAGGGACTGATAAACTCCTGCAACCCCGATTCTCTTCCAGCATGCATTTTTGAGGAGAGTCCCATTCCAGGGCTTCGGGGGGGTGTTCTGGGTGGCACTGGAAGGCCGTTCCCTGGGCCGGTCTCGGTAGGGTTGTCCCCTGTAGGGTCGGTCAGAGGACAGGGTGCTCTGCTGGGGCTGGGGGATGGAGCTCAGTCTGACTTTGGCTGCAGAAAGCCTCGGTTCCCGTTTCTGCTGCTTCGTTTGGAGCGGAGTTAATCAGCCCTGCAGAGCATCCCCGCCGCTCGTGGTGCGCTGTGCCAGCCCGGAGCCGGAGGCACTTTTTTGAGAGCAGAGCGCAGCCAGGCTCTGACCCGGCTGTTGTACAAACACAATCACGGTATTTGGAGGCACAAATAATGGCTGCTGATTCTGAGCTGTCCAGGAACAAAAGCAAAGCCATGAAGGGCTTATTCAACACAATGTGAGTTATGCGCATGTTTCTCAATTTTCTTGCTGAACGTGGATGCTGGAGTCAGGGTTTGGTTTGATCAGGGCTTTCAGCAGCAAGAATTGGTCCTGAAGCACTTCTGTCATCTCCTGTGAGTGGGCTGTGAGAGCAGCCTGCAAAGGGCCCGAACGAGTACCCCTGCAGAAGGAGCATCCCTCACTGCTGGGCCCGCAGCTGGGGCGGAGATTTTCTTCCGTTTGTTTTAGAATAAACAGGAACAAAATGGAAGGAGCAAGGAAAGCTGCCAGGAGAGGAGGAGGAAGAGCCAGGTGAAGTCCTGCTTGGAGAGAGCTTGGAGACTGCCAGGGCATCGTCCTGCTCCACACCTCTGTGGAATGAGGAGAACATTCAGCTTTGGAGTCAGTCATTCACGGAATACTTTGGGTTGGAAGGGACTTTAGGCCCATCCAGCCCCATCCCTGCCATGGCAGGGACACCTCCCACTGTCCTGGGCTGCTCCAAGCCTGTCCAACCTGGCCTGGGGCACTGCCAGGGATCCAGGGGCAGCCACAGCTGCTCTGGGCACCTGTGCCAGGGCCTCCCCACCCTCTCAGGAAGAATTTCTTCCTGATGTCTAATCGAAATCTACCCTCCTTCAGCCGAAATTTTTTTTCCAAAATCAGTAAAAAATCCCAAGTTGCGGGCAGTGGTAAGGGATTCTCCTCTCCACAAAGCAAGGCCTCTGTGCATCATGGAGAGAGAGATCCTCTGACACCAAACGTCAGCTCCTCTGCGCACAGCAGAGCTAAACACGGCTGGGTCTGCACAGGGAGAAAAGAGCTGCTCTGCAAAGAGCATTTTCAGTCTAGCAAGGCCAGTTCAATGCAAAGCAAAAAGGAGGATTCTCTCTATGTAAGAGATGGCCGCAGAAATATTGACTTGAAGGATTGAGGAGAGGAGTGAGGAGACAGAGTGGAAGAGATTTGTTGTTTTAAGTGGTTTAAGCAGGCATGTAATAATAATAAAAGTAGAAACCATCATACTCAGTCATAGAAACGGCCTCGTGCTTTGTCTTTGAGGCATAAGCTTAGCAGAAGGTTAAAGAGAAACAACAATGAATTCTTGTAGATTGAAGCAAAATATTTGTGTCCCAACTGTACCATGTCAAAAGTGATTTGGGGCATGTTTCTATTCCTGCATTTTGAAATAACAGCTTTTTAAACCCTGTGTCTGTTTCATGCAGGAGAATTGGGCAGAAGCAGCCGCTGGGGATCCTTCCCTCCAGCAGCAGGGCTGGGGCTGTGAGGTTTGTGCTGGGCCAGAGCCCCGCGGGGCAGTTCTGGGGAGGGGCCACGACCACCAGGGACACGGCCGTGGGTCCTGACTCGGTCACCCCGGCACCGTTGGACCTGGCTGTGTTTGGAGGGGGTCCCTGTCCCTGAGTGCCTGGCACGGGGTGCCAGCGGGGCCCTGTGTCCCCAAGGGCCTGGCCCAGGGTGCCAGTGGGTCCCTGTGTCCCCCGGTGCCTGGCACAGGGTGCCAGCGGGGCCCTGTGTCCCCAAGGGCCTGGCACGGGGTGCCAGCAGGTCCCTGTGTCCCCACGTGCCTGGCTCAGGGTGCCAGCGGGTCCCTGTGTCCCCGGGTGCCTGGCACAGGGTGCCAGCGGGGCCCTGTGTCCCCGCGTGCCTGGCTCAGGGTGCCAGCGGGTCCCTGTGTCCCCGGGTGCCTGGCACAGGGTGCCAGCGGGGCCCTGTGTCCCCAAGGGCCTGGCTCAGGGTGCCAGCAGGTCCCTGTATCCCCAGGTGCCTGGCACGGGGTGCCAGCGGGTCCCTGTGTCCCCAAGGGCCTGGCACGGGGTGCCAGCGGGTCCCTGTGTCCCCGGCAGCTTCAGAGACCTGCAGAGGTGTTTACAGAGCAGAAGGGGCCGGGAACTGCTGCCAGGGGATCGATGCCGTGTGACAAGTGGAGGGGCTCTCAGAGGGAAGGAGTTTAGCCCATGACTGCCATGAGAGGAGCTGCTCCGATACAGGGGCGAGGGGACACAGTGGAAGAGAACAGGGAGGCTGGGGAAGAGGTCAGAGATTGAGTCTGTCCTGGTTTTCCCTGTTCAGCAAGGGGTCTCAGTGGGGCAGCGCTGCCCTCGCTGTGGGTGCTGTGAAAAGAAAACAAGACTTTTTCCTTCAGCACTTCGGTGGTTTGACATCGTTTCCATCTCTGCTGTTGGAGACGTGCCCGCTCTGCGTTGTCTCCACAGCAGAAACCGAAGATCTGTACATTTTCCTTCCCAGACTGGGTCGTGGGGCTGGGAGGGGGTGGGCAGGCCGGGACGTGAACCCACTGGGTATTTTAGGGACATTTCCCAGCCAGGCCCCCGGTGACGGGGCAGCCCATGGGCAGCAGAGCCTCGGTGAGCCCGGTCATTGTCAGGCCTTCCTGAAGGGCTGTTCAGGTTTAGCAGGGCCAGTAATGATGCCGGGGTTTCACCAAGGATTATTCAGTCTGTGGTGGCACTTGGCCTCTGAACGGCTGGAGTGGCTGCGGTGGCAAAGCCCAAGTGCAGAAGGAGGTGAAACAAAGGAGGGGTTGCTCACTCAGCAGCACCAGCTTTTCTTGCACTGTTAATTGCTCATTAAACACCATCCATTCAGCCCGTACCTGCCTCTGCCACAGCAGGGAAAGCTGAGGTTTAACCCTGCCCAGGCCCCCGAGTCTCATGGTTTCACCGGTGAATAATAATGTGTGTGTTGTTAATTGAATAACTCGAGTGCTCACAAGATCTGCGTTGGCCTTACCTCTGGAGACACTTATTTAAGAGAGTGCAGAGGGAGTAGGAGGACAAAACATGTGATGAACAATATGCTCTCATCTTCCTCTTGTTCCCTCTGATTTACATCTCCAGCATCAGAGCAGCCTGTAATGTTTAATGGAGATAATTAAATATCATTTGGAGACGAGATAGCTCTTTTTAGTAGTGGAACAGATCCTGCTTAACAACTGAGCTAGCTGCAGTAATTCACCAGTAAGCTGGAGGGGAGATGCACTGGAAAGCTCAGCACAGACTCTCTTAGGTGCTGGGAAGGAAAAGCAATGGAAATCAATTAGTTTAGCCAAGGTGCTTAAACGCGATTACAGCTGAAGAAAGTCTTGTGAAAAGTGGTATTAGGGAGTAGTTGAGATTTATTCCGGTGCCTTAATTGGAGGACCAAGGAAGTCAAGTGATTTGATTCTCCAGAACTTCAGAATCAATGTTGTTCTAGCAGGTTTTATTGACTGGAAGATGAAATCTGATAACGACTGAAGATAAGAAAGGGAGGTCAGGACCTGTAAACGTCCCCGTTGGAGCTGGCAGCGGTGCAGAGGCGGACGAGCCCCGGCTCCGGTCCGGTCTGACTCGGCCCCGAGCGAGCATTTCCTCGGCAGAGCCCAGGCGCTCCTGGGTTAGGGTTAGTGCGGTTAGGGTTAGTGCGGTTAGGGTTAGGGTTAGGGTTAGGATTAGGATTAGGGTTAGTGCGGGGCTCGGGGGCTGCTCGCAGCCCAGGCCGGGGCTCGGGGAGGCGGTGCCCGAACAGCGGGAGTCGGTTCCCGGCGGGAGCCGCTGGGCTCGGGCGGACCGCAGGCGGCAGAGCGAATCCCGGCTCGGATGCTCGCTGTCCCGGCGCTGACAGAAGGCAGAGCTCGTCACAAATTCAGTATTTCCAGGCCTCCTCGCGGCTCCCCCAGGCACAGATAAGGAGCTGCGAGCTGCTCCACGTCTCTCTCTCGTGCAATAGGAGCAGCGAACCGCTCCCGGTGACGTTTCACGGCGGCTGATGAGCAGCGCTGCAGGCACCAATAACCGCGCTCGGGGTTTTATCTGTTAAAACATATTTAATAAGTTACAGATTCACATTACTGTCTGCGGGTCCTTAACTTCCGTCAGGCCAGGGATGAGTTAAACACGTGAGCTGATTTGGGCTTAAAACTCGGGTTTTTCTCCCCCTGTAATATTCCAGCTTGCGTTCAGTTTGAGTACCCCAAATGAAGCTGCTGATAGGGAGCTCTGAATAATTCAGAGTGAATTGCGGTGTTATCTCTGAGGGATGACTGACGTGTGGGAGGTAATTTCAGAGTTAACCTGGAGCTGCTAATGAGGAATGAGAGCTGCGGTGGGGTGGTGCAGGACAGGCGATCACTCCGTCAGACCGCACTGGAGAATGGTTTGGGTATTGCTGTAAATCGTCACCGCAGCGTCTGATTTGAGATGGAGATTTGGGTTATTCTTACAATAAAAAGGCAGTGTTAGGTAATTAAGAGAGAAGCTCTTCCCTGATGCTCTGGATTAGCGTTGATGCACACGGGTACCTCACAAAGATATGGGGGATGTGGAACGACTGGAATTTGGCGGGTCCTAAAATGATAGACTTTTTGTAATTAAATCTCATTTAAATGAGCACCTAAATCACCTTGCATTGTGGGATTACCCCTTCCCAGTTTAGCATAACAATAACCGCCCATCTGCGTGTCTCGCAGCCCAAGGATGGCGTAAAGCAGCGCCGGGGTAGGAATTATGATGCACTGGGCAGTTGCCGTGGCAACGGTTTGTTCTAATTGTGATACATTAGTAGCAACAGGAATTGGCTGGCCCGAGTCACTGAGTTAATTAAATGCAAACTCGCACCGCTCTGAATGAATAACAGAGAAAATTACCACGTCGCGGTGCCCCCCTGGGCTCGGCGACAATCCCAAACCCTGCCCGTGTCCCTGCCGTGTCCCCGCCGTGTCCCCCCTGCCCGCTGCTCTCCCGTGGGATGAGGAGGCGGTCCGTGCTGGGCCTTGGGATGGGCGAGGGAGAGGGGCTGGCACAACCCTGGCAGTGCCCCCAGGAGCCTGGCGAGGGGCGTCTGCAGCGGGGGAGTGCTGCCGATGGCTGGCAGAGACGAAGGGCGCCCTGCTGGGGTTCATCGTTCTGCAGGGCCGTCTGAGCAGCCGTGTGCGGGTCCGGCCTGCGCGGGGCTTGGGCTGCAGCCCACACCGCCATGTGTGAGCCTTTTCTTCGCGTTGTTCGGAGGCTTAAATTGCTTTTCTTTAATACAGGGAATTATCTTCCTTGTGCCAGGGTTTAAACTCCTAACGATGGCTGGTCAGGAGCAAAGGCTTTGCTGCCGTATCCATGAAGCTTCCATTCTTTTAGGCAGTTCTACCACACTCCTTTTTTACTTTCATCCTTCAGAAAACGAAATCATTTTCACAGAATGGTTTGCGTTGAAAGGAACCTTAAATCCCGTCCAGTGCCACCCCTGCCATGGGCAGGGACACCTTCCACTATCCAGAGCCTGTTCAACCTGGCCTTGGACAGTTCCAAGGATCCAGAGGCAGCCACAGCTTCTCTGGGCATGCCAATAAATAAATAAATGAATAAATAACCCAGTTATAAGAATAAATGAATTGCTGACTGCTGTGGGTACATGACTGCAGCCTGGCAAAGGACATGTCCAGCCACAACAAGTTTCTTTCTGAGTAGCCAAAGCAATATGTAAATGCTCCGGTTTAAATAATAATTACATTATCGTTTCAAAAGTCAGTGAAAAACTGGCTTGCTTCATATATGTGTATTTGTCAGTGCTTTTTATTGCCAGTGTTCTACTCCAAAGGTCTTTTAGGAGAAGCAATAAGTGCAGGATTATCCTTTCTCTCTCCCCCTCCTGCACTGACAGCAGCTTGCACTTCAAATCCCCCTGAAGGTCTCCAAGCAGAATTAGATCTTACTTTGTATGCAAATATATGGAATATATTCTCGATATGGGCCTGGGTCAAACTTCACTGACATTGAAAGATTCCAGATGACTTTTTGGGATTTGTAGCGACAGAGGAGGTGAGGTGACCACAGTCAGGGCTGGGGCCATCGGTCACTTGGGCATTACGTGGTCAAGGAATGTTTTGTGGGATTGGTTTGAGGTTCTGCACACTGGTTGAGCTGGGAATATACTGGGAAGGAATACTGGGAATACTGGGTTGCCTCAGTATAAAGGGCAGTGGGGGAGTCACCCTGCCTGGCCGTGGCACTCGGGGCTCAGCTCTGGGTGACAAGGTGGGGAACAGCCAGAGGATGATCTTGGAGTCTTGGCCAGCCTCGGTGGTTCTGGGATTCAGCAGCCCCCAGGGAAGGGCTGGGTGGAGGCTCCTTCCCAGAGCCAGGGGGAGCCTGCTCTGAGGGCACCCTAAGGAGGGCACAGGTGTGCGCATGAAGTACACGCTCCCAGAAATGGGTACCCTGGAGAGGCCAGACTAAGGGGAAATGGGATGGATCCCTCAGAAGGCACCCGCAGCTGGTGGCACCAGGGACTGCCCAGAGGCTGTGTGCTCGGCAGCTCCTCGCTGGTGTCGGGGTGCAGCCCCCTGGGGCTCAGCTGCACACATCCAAAGGGTGTGGCCAAGGTGCGTGTGGTCTTTGAGGATCTTGCACCCAGCTGTGCAGGGGAATAAGTTTGTTCTTCTGGGAAGGCCAGAGGATTTCAGTTTGGATGGAGGAGGGTGTGGGGTGAGTTTTTGTAAGCCCAGTGTGTCGGGAGATGGAGGATGTTCAGTTGCTGGAGCAAGTGGAAGCAAAGGGAATTTATTAACTGGAGTGTCTCAGAAAAAGAGCAGTTTGATCTCAGGGAAAGCCTTCCAAGTGGGCCAGACTGGCTGGATATAAATCAAACGTTCATATGGCTGGATCGGGGGAGGCAGAATTGGAGAGAAAGGACAGAAAAAAGGTGTTGGAGCTTGCTCTGTAAGATGAACCTTCTGCAGGGACCTCTGCTCTCGTTAGGGGCATGGCCTGGCCTGAAATACCTGGGGTTCCATCCTGCCAGGACTGCAGGTGGGCAGCTCAGGGGAGCCTGAGTGGGGTGGGCACTTGACCATAACTCAATTTCAGCCGCAGTCAGAGCAGGAGAAGCCCAGTCCTGGGGCTGCCTTGCACTGCTGGCCTGGATCAAACCCTCTTGTAAGGCTGGCTTAAGGCTCGACTTGTTCCTCGTGCTTTGTTTTCTCAGTGTTACCTTGCTGTGTGTGATTGGGGAGCTCTAACAATGCTTGTATTTATTCTGGATTATGGATTTAATTTTGCAAGACCTGAATACCTTAAGTGAGCGGGCTGCTTGCTGTCGTAGCGTGTGGCTGAGTGATTTACTGGGCAATAAAACCAAATTGCAACCCCCAGACTGGTTAAAGAGCCTGAGTGGAGAGAGAACCATCAGGGCATTCGTGCCCCTCCTTTCCAGGCTATGAATAATTTTGGCAGTATTTTTCAGCGCTGTCAAGGCAAAGCTGCAGCTCCCGGGGGCTGCACTCGCAGAGTTCCCATTGCCATGACAACCTCGGCGCATCCCGGAGCTGCTCCAGGAGCCGCTCTGGCGGAGAGCCTGTCCCGGGAGTGACCCGGGCCTGTGCCACAGCCAGCCTGGTGTCTCACCTGCCCACACCGATGGGAGCGTCCTGGGGGCAGCGCCACCCTGAGCGCCAGAGGGGCTTTCAGAGGCTCCTGCTGATGGCTTTCCTTCTTGCTTTTCCTTAGAGGATGATTCCTTGTGCTTTGAGATGCTTCCTGCCTTGCCTTTCTCGTGCAGCTTCCAACAGGCTGCACGTAGCTCCGTGCAAAGGATGGCAGAGGAATGTTTGATCCTCTGGCGTGTATCCCTGCAGGTTATGGCAATGAGCTTGGAATATCAGTCAGCTCCCTCCCAGTGTCCCCAGAACCCTGCCCTCTGCAGTGGGAAGCCATTCCCCCTTGTCCTGGCACTGCCCGTTCTTCCCCAAACTTTGGGGTTTTTTACTCCAGGGAAAGGCACCTCTTTGTAGGGTGGGAAGACAGAGAAACCCAAAAGTTACTGCAGGTTTTCCAAGGAAACCTTAACATCACTCCAGGTTCTCCCGTCTTGAGTAATAAATGCCAGCACCTCTTCTGCTCTAATGGAGACTTCTTGGAAGAACATTTAATTCCTTAACCTGGTAATCAGAGAGGTTTATCTGAACACATGATCAGCATGAGGTTAGGCATCTGAATCTTTTTTTAAAAAAGTACCTTTCTATTCTTTGGGATTTTCTGACTATTTCTTAGCTCCATGCATCCTGGATGACTGCAAAGTGAAATTCTAGAACACTGGGTGGTTTCTCAGCATGCCAGATTCTTCAGCACTGATTTATTATGCATGACTATTTCTGAAGGCCATCACATTTTTAGTTGCCCATTTCCTTGCCCATCTGTGTGTTTACTTACACACACATTAACTTGCACTTTGTTTGTCTCTTATAATCAATACCTTCCACTGACATTCCTCGTGCTCATTCCTCCATCTCAGGTAAATGGAATTGTCTTAAAATCGTTTGACCTGAGTTTATTTTCTGTTCTGGAATGCTTTAATAATTTAAGAAAAATTGCAAAAGAGCTTTGCCTGATGTTCACCGAGCAGCTATTTGCTAAGGAAGGAGTGTGTGTGTGTGGGGAGCTGCCTGGTCTCCATCCTTAAAAGCAGTATTTGATGCTGGGAATATTTCTGGGAAGTTCAGGGCCCAGGCGGGACTCTCTGCTGTGCTGGATGGCCATGGGTGGTCTGGTGGGATGCTTTGGAACTCTCTCACAGCTTCTCTCTTCAAACCGAGGGTGGGGATTTCGGCATTTGCAGATATTGGTGATTGCAGGGCTTGGAGGAACCTGCTCTGCTGGGGACATGATGTGCCCCTTGGGGACATGGTGTCCCCTTGGGGACATGGTGGGCCGTTGGGGACATGGTGTGCCGCTTGGGGTCGTGGTGGGGCGCCTGGGGACATGGTGGGCCGTTGGGGACATGGTGTGCCGCTTGGGGTCGTGGTGGGGCGCCTGGGGACATGGTGGGCCGTTGGGGACATGGTGTGCCGCTTGGGGTCGTGGTGGGGCGCCTGGGGACATGGTGGGCCGTTGGGGACATGGTGTGCCGCTTGGGGTCGTGGTGGGGCGCCTGGGGACATGGTGGGCCGTTGGGGACATGGTGTGCCGCTTGGGGTCGTGGTGGGGCGCCTGGGGACATGGTGGGCCGTTGGGGACATGGTGTGCCGCTTGGGGTCGTGGTGGGGCGCCTGGGGACATGGTGGGCCGTTGGGGACATGGTGTGCCGCTTGGGGTCGTGGTGGGGCGCCTGGGGACATGGTGGGCCGTTGGGGACATGGTGTGCCGCTTGGGGTCGTGGTGGGGCGCCTGGGGACATGGTGGGCCGTTGGGGACATGGTGTGCCGCTTGGGGTCGTGGTGGGGCGCCTGGGGACATGGTGGGCCGTTGGGGACATGGTGTGCCGCTTGGGGTCGTGGTGGGGCGCCTGGGGACATGGTGGGCCGTTGGGGACATGGTGTGCCGCTTGGGGTCGTGGTGGGGCGCCTGGGGACATGGTGGGCCGTTGGGGACATGGTGTGCCCCGTGGGGACATGGTGTGCCCCTTGGGGACATGGAGTGTTCTCTGGGGACATGGAGTGCCCCTGGGGACATGGTGTGGCCCTTGGGGACATGGTGTGGCCCAGGAGCCATCCCAGTGCCACAGTCCCAGCACTGTGCAGGGCCCACCATCCTGCAGAGGCATGGCCCTGGGGTCCCACTTTATTTTCCTCAAAATCTCGAACTGAGGGTTGCAGGGTTGTTTTTTTCTCCTTCTACATTGAATTATTCAATAGTTGAAGTGAGTAAAATTAAAGATTTCTAGACTGGTGACGTTTGGAATATAAGAAGGATAGCAAAATCTGTTTCATTTGAACTCTAATCTCTGGTCATGTATAAAATGAATAAAATGCAGTAAGTGTGGAGAAATATGATTTACAACAGCAGCCAGAGTCTGGGTCTGAATACCTGAAAATGCCAAGATTGCGTGTCAGTNTTAGCAGTGAAGAGGCAAGGGGGAGCAATTAAATGAAGGCTTTCTCTTTTTTCCTTTCTCTTTTTTTTTTTTTGTTTTTTGGAAGAAGTGACAGATGAAGAATTATTTCTAGCTCAAAAAAGCCAAGTGCTCAGCCCGTGAGAGAGCGAAAAGCCATTATTTTAATAATAGAAGTTGAGGATGTACATTACTCCTGCTGCACTTTGTGTTTGTCTCTTTTAGTGATGTGTAACTTATTTTAGAGCTATGATCACAAACAAGAGTGCCAAGCAAGAGATGTTAGACAGTTCTGAGGATTGATAATGGGATTTCTGGAGCTCTTCCCTCGGGCTGTGCCTGAAATCCAGCCAAGCCCTGCTGTGACTGAAATTTCTGCTCGCCTGCAGACCCTTTGGTGACCCAGCAGCAGGGATGTGAGCTCTCAGACACTCCTGTTGTGGGCAGGCCTGCACTGGGGAGCAGCCATGGCTGGATCCCGTGGGGAAACTTCACCATTTCAAATCCTGTCCTTCACCTGCAGACACGGAACTAGCAGGGAAGGAAGAATCAGGAGAGGGACGCAGGAGCCGCACCCCCAGGCAGGCACAGCAGAGCAGAGCTCCGTGTCCAGGGGCTCTGGGCAGCAGCAGATGAACCCAAAAGGGGAGAGAACTTCTCCTGTTCAGCGGTGGGGATGCACAGACCTCGCTTCAAACCTCCCCGTCCTTGCAGCATCACTTCTTCCTGGCACGTCCTTAGCTCTGCTGAGTTTCTGTTCAAGGACAGAGAAATCCAGCAGTGAGTTCCAGGGAGGCACCGACTCCAAACACCTTTAGTCCTTTGTTGGCCCGAGCCAGGGCCAGCATTGTTCTTTTCTCGGCTGAGCTGCTCCCAAGTGATTCCGAGCAGGGCCTGGGCACCTTTGTTGTCTCTGTACCTGCTACAGAGAGCCAAGGCAGCTCTTTTTGCAGCAGATGAGGAATCTGCTGAATATTGCCTGTGCAAACCGTTTGACTTGTGGGATTGCCCCTGATACTGCTTCAATTTCTCTCTCAGCCATCAGATGCTGTTTGAAAGCAGCACTTGCTTTTCCTTCGCTGCTCTGTCCAATTATCTGAGTAATTTAATTTCCTTCTAGATAAGCTGTTAGAGTTTCTCTCGCAGGCTGGAGGGACGAAATTCCTCCTCTTCTGCATCTGCATCAGAACCCTCAGCAAGCACTTCAGCATTTGCTATTTTGAATTATCACAGAAGTTATAGATATAACCCCTAAACGTTTATTTTGGGTGCATGCAAATTTCTTGCATAAGGAAGTTCCTAATATAAGGGAACAAGCTGTATAAAATATTTAGCTGGAATAACTGAGATATTTAAAATACAGACATTCACTTCAACTGTTCTCCACACGTTTGCCTGCGAACCACAAGCTGAAAAACTCGATGTGCTGGGTGCTCTTGGGACATGAAAATGAACAGTTGCTGTGACAAGGTGACATGAGGAGGAACAGTTTCACCGTGCAGGCACTGGGAATTGGGAATTAGTCCTTTTAGTCCTGTTTACTCCGTGCTGGCAGCCTTTGCATGCAGGCTCTGCAGGTGGGAGTCTCTGGGAACATGACCGAGTTTTCCTTTTGATGACCGAGCCTCCTGCTGCGAGGAACATGCTGGGCCATGATCCATGACCCCTCTCCTGCATCCCGGGCTGTGCAACCGTGCCACGGGGCTGGGACATGATGTTGCCCTCAGCAAGCTGGTCTTTTAGATGCTTCTATCTAGGGAATTCTTCTTTTGTTGGCATGAATTGGATATTGGGAAGGGATTCCTCCCTGTGAGGGTGGGCAGGCCCTGGCACAGGGTGCCCAGAGCAGCTGTAGCTGCCCCTGGATCCCTGGCAGTGCCCAAGGCCAGGCTGGATGGGGCTTGGAGCAGCCTGGGACAGTGGAAGGAGTCCCTGCCATGGCAGGAGTGGCACTGGATGGGCTTTAAGGTCCTTCCAACCCAAACCAGTCTGGGGCTCTGTGATGTGCAGCCCATTCCCTGAGCCAGGCCAGCAGCAGTGGGGTTCTTTGGGCTCCCAAGCACTGCCAGGCTGCACAACGAGCAACCACGGAAGGGACATTTTCTGACACTAAAATCCCATCCCATCCTTCAGTGTCACCTTTCGTCTAATTGCCAAGGACAGAATTTATAATTAAATGGTGTGACTGATTCCCTGACATCCCACAGCCGTTCTGCAAAGGCTCTTTGCCTGCCTTGCTGCTTCTCCTGTAATAACTGCAATCAGCACTGCCCTGTGATTTGTTTATCGGACGTGCTTGGGCAGCATCCCTTGTCACCCGTAAACTTCCTGAGCATCTCCGTTTCCACAGGGCTGCTGTCCCCTGCCTCTGGGTCTGTTTCTGAGGGATTGCCGACCCCTCAGCAGAGGAAAGTGGTTGTCTCCCCCGGGAAAAGGGCAGGCTGAGGGGCACAGCAAGGCAAAGATGCGGGAACAGCTCAGTGCCAGAAAACCGCCGGGGCATCGGGCACAGCGGGGGTGGGAAGGACCTTACGGATCCCGTTGTTCCCAGCCCTGGCTGCTGGGACGGGAGCTGGCAGGGCCCTCTCCTGAGCTGGCAGGGCCCTCTCCTGCGCTGTCCCCGTGTCCCTGGGCAGTCCCTGGAAGGACACGGCTGGCTGGGCAGAGCTGAACCGTCCATAAATCAACTTGTCTGAGGCAGCGGGAGCGCCACTTGCACCTACAGAGGGGCTCGGGGCTTTCAGCGAGGGTACGGTGCTCCTGCAGGAGGGGGGACTGGCCTTCCCCACCCAGGATGTCTGAGGACACATCTGCATTCAGGCCCTTTCACCGCCCGTGTTTTTGCAAACCCATAACGCAGGGGAAGCTAATTTTAATTTTTATTAAAAAGTATTTCTCATTCTTATATTTGCACAACATAATATAGAGAATGAGATAGAATCTTCAGATGACCTGGAAAAGCCTTCTGGGAGATTTATAAACCATCTACTTCATCTGTAAGAACATTTGTTTTAATTCCCATATAAAAGTGAGATAAATTGGCTTGTAATAGCACGAGTCCAAAAATATCTCAAGTTACCACTTTATTTCCATATTGCAACATAACACAATTCAGTGCATAATTAGAAGGCTGAATTAGAAAAGAGGAGCAGTTGCTCCTGATTAGACTGAAGGCAAAGCTTTAGCCTGCAAAAAGGATTTCTGACTCCTAAAGGGGCTTTTCAGAGCTCTGCAGCTCTGAGTTAAGTTGTTATATAAACTGTAAGTTCAGTTCTTCTGGCCCAGCAGCTGGAAATCTCTCCTGGGCTGGCAAAGACAGAGGCCTGATCCTGCAGTGCTTCCCAGAGAAATCACAGTTCCTGCAAAATCAGCCACTGATGTATTTTGTTCTATAAAAACTGCCGGTTATTAGATGTGTGTATTCCAGACCAGTCCAATTTTCTCTCAAGGTTTTGAAGGTAATTTTTGTGATTTGCATGAATAAAGCAAGAATCTGGAAAACATAAAAATCTAAAATTCAAATGGAAATCACTTATGTAAAAGAAGTGATAAAATCTAGGTGCTTTTGCATGTGAATGATGTCCTCAGGGTTGGGTTTTCTCCAGCGCCTGCTTCAAAGTCGGTGCATTTGCAACGCAGTGTGTGAAGTTAAAATTTGTCAAAATTCAGAGTCTGCTTGAGAGAGAAGGAGACTTGAGTGAGAGTGACCCTTCAGAATGACTTTGTGCTTCTGTCGTAGCAGATGCGGCTTCAAACCCTCCAGGGGAGAGGTCTTGGCAGACCAACACTCGATTGGTTTTAGAAAGCCTTGATTCCCACTGGCTGCACTTCCAGCCACGGGATGGGTTGGGTTGGGTTGGAAGGGACCTTAAAGCTCCTCCAGTGCCACCCCTGCCATGGCAGGGACACCTTCCACCGTCCCAGGCTGCTCCAGCCTGGCCGTGGGCACTGCCAGGGCTCCAGGGCAGCCACAGCTGCTCTGGGCACCCTGTGCCAGGGCCTCCCCCGCTCCCAGCCAGGAATTCCTTCCCAATATCCCATCCAACCCTGTCCTCTTGCAGTTTGAAGCCATTCCCCCTTCCCTGTCCCTCCAGGCCCTTCTAAATGCTCTCTCTCCATGTTTCTTGTAGCTCCGTCAGGCACTGGAAGGCCACAGTTGTGTCACCTCAGAGCCTTCTCCCCTCCAGGCTGAATAAGCTCCATCCCAGTTCTCATGCGTGTCAAGTTCAAGCATCTCCCACTAAATCTGCATCTTAATTTCTTAATTTAATCTCAGGTTTGGGAGCTGCCAGGTTCAGCAGCCAGCTGTAAAAGGCACGCATGAGTTATTAGAGTCCCATTGTCAGTTAAATCTGATCCTTTGTACTTTAAGTCACCCATTTGCATTCATCTAAAATGCTTCCCAAGAATTTATCAGAAGAAGTGAAATAAGAAATGAAATAGTTTCACGTAAACTGCATTTTTATGTCTGACTGGTAAAACCACAAAGCAGAGATAAAACACATAAAACTGAGGCTCTGCATAATAAGCATATCTATTAGTTTCCCTTATCTTTACGCTGCTCCCATTTGTCATGAGAAGCTTTGTGTGTCACTCATCCCTCCTTGTTCTACAAACGCTCTCTTCTCCCTTGCTTTTATCTCCCATCAGCGTTTGCAAGGTGGGAGCTGGGCTGGTGAGGTGCTGCCAAAGACCCCTTTGATTAAATAATCATTTCACCTTCAACCTCTGCGAGCAGGAGAAGAGAGAAATGAACACCTGAGCTCCTGCTGCTCTGCTGGGTGCAGCTTTTGCAGCATGCCAGGATTAAGGGGAAAGTGTTGGATCAAAAGATCCCCAGGGTGAGGCAGCTCCCAGTCAGGCCAGTTCCCCACTGGGGCAGCCCATGGAGCACAGGAGGCCTCTGTGTGCCTGGGGAGGGTCTCGGGCACTGGGGCAGAATGCCCCTAATTAAATATATGGAAGGGAGCAGCAGATGTGGGGCCACCTCTGTGCCACCGGCAGCGCCAGCCAGCAGCAGGGCCCGGGCAGAGCGAGCATTTTGGGGACACGGGCAGGAGCTTGGTGGGCGGGCTCTGGAAGCTCCCCCAGAGGTGGCTTTAGGACTCCGTGAGGGCACGTCTGGACACATTTGTGTTGTTCCCAGAGTTTTTCCATCACAAGTTCAGACTGAGGAGCGCTGAATGGGAGGAGAAGAGGAAACAGTTTTTTGAAGCAGCCACCCTCAGGGTGTGATGCATTTCCCATCTCCCTGGATCTCCTGTATATTTAATTTCTGAAGAGGATCCGCAGAGGTGCTGCTGCCTCTTCAGCTCCCTCACACCTGTGTTGTGCTGTCTCTGTGCCTTTTAATTGTGCTGAATCCTCTTAAGTTGTAAGAATTGTTCTGGTTTATCTGTTATGTGTGTCCTCTGAAAAGACAGTTTTTAAAAAAAAGGGGTAAAAAAGGCTTTTCTACCCCTGTATATTTGCAGAGTACATGTTTTAATCCCTGTGGTTTCTTTGAATACTCATCTCAGTACCTGTTCTCTGACTTGAAAATATTTTTTCACAATAATGAGCACAGCTGAATGTCATGAGCACAGAAGTCATTGTGTACCCTCTGCAAAGTTATTTCAGTGTATTATAGAGAATTACAGTACAGTAAAACCAAGAAAATCCCACCTTTCTCAATGGTTTTAAAAGTCAGAAATTTCTACTAACCAGTGTTATTATAGCTCCTCTTCTATAACTTACAGCTCAGCTGAACCTTAATATCAGAATTATTTCAGTCCAAATCTGATCTGCACTCTTTAAATAAATGAACAAAAGCTGTGCCATAACTTGCTGTGGGAATTGTGTAAAGGCCGCTGGAAGTCTCCAGCACTGAGGCCGTTGGTGGATCAGGCAGGGGATGTGCGTGGGGCATCACGGTGGCTGCACTGCAAAGGTCTCAGCTCACACGTCTTCACTGCAAACTGGTTAAAAATCGGTGTAAAATGGGTGTTTGTGTCCGACTGCTGCAGCCTGGCCAGGCCTGTGGTGTGTAACACTCACAGAATGGTTAAAAATCGGTGTAAAATGGGTGTTTGTGTCTAACTGCTGCAGCCTGGCCAGGCCTGTGGTGTGTAACACCCACAAACTGGTTAAAAGTCAGTGTAAAATGGGTGTTTGTGTCTAACTGCTGCAGCCTGGCCAGGCCTGTGGTGTGTAACACACACAGAGTGGTTAAAAATCACTTTACAATGGGTATTTTTGGAGTGCCGTGGCCCGGCCTGGCTCACAGTGTGTAACACACACACAGTGGTTAAAAATCACTTTACAGTGGGTATTTATCACTTTACAGTGAGTATTTCTCACTTTACAGTGGGTATTTCTGGAGTGCCACAGTCCGGCCTGGCTCACAGTGTGTAACACACACACAGAGTGGTTAAAAATCACTTTACAGTGGGTATTTATCACTGTACAGTGGGTATTTATCACTTTACAGTGAGTATTTCTCACTTTACAGTGGGTATTTCTGGAGTGCCGCGGCCAGCCCGCGGTGTGTAACCGCGTCTCTGTTGTGTCCCGTAGCTCTACATCCAAACCACCACGCTCACCATCTCCATGAACCTGAGCGCGTCGGTGGCGCTGGGGATGCTCTACATGCCCAAGGTTTACATCATCATCTTCCACCCCGAGCTCAACGTGCAGAAGCGCAAGCGCAGCTTCAAGGCCGTGGTGACGGCGGCCACCATGTCCTCGCGCCTGTCCCACAAGCCCAGCGACCGCCCCAACGGCGAGGCCAAGACCGAGCTCTGCGAGAACGTGGACCCCAACAGTGAGTACTGGGGGCTCTGCAGCACCCCCGCCCCGGGGGCTTCACCCTGCTTGCGCTGCTCCATCACAGGGTTTCCAGCGCTCGTGTATTTTTAAAACTCTCTATTTTTATCTGCAATTTTCGAGCGGTGCCGTTTGGCAGCGGCGCCTCGCGAAGTGTTTGGGAGCTGTGAGTAACTCGTGCTCCCCCTGCTTTCCTTTCCCTCCGTGGGGGAGGGATCAGCCCATCCCTGGGCACAGAACCCTGCAGCCCAGCTGGCCCTGGCAGGGACAGGTTCCCAGGCGAGCACCAAATTCATCAATAGCTCTGCTAACCCCGGTTCTCATCCTGATTCTTGCTAAGTTGCTTTGCAAAAAGCTCACAATCCCCGAAGATTCCCATTTAGGGATTTTATCTGGTCTTAATGCAAATCTTGCCACCGATTTAAAAGGAAAATAGATGGCAAAGACACTTCTAGTTTCCTTAATGTGCACAGCAGAGGATAGCACAGCACGAAATTACAGACTGAGGCCATCAAATTTGATTTGCATTTGAATCTGGAAGGAGCTGAGGAAGGAGACAGCTGCACAACTCCGCAGCACACTGCAAAGGTTTAGGCATGTCTGCAGTTTTTGTGGAAAACCAGATCTGAGTGTGGAGAAATGCCCTTTCCCTGCCCGTGCCCCGCTCACCCATTTGCTGCTGGAATCCCTGCCACTTCTCGTCCCGTTAACCGCTGCTGGAATTTCTGCCTCGGAGCAGCAGCTCTGCTGTCAAAGCAGAGCGGGAACAGGCAGCAAATCCCTGACGCAGCGCTTTTCCTCCCCCTGCTCATCCCTGCAGGATTTGTCTCTGATGTCTGATCACGCAGGTGTACAAAATACATTCCAGCTGGGAAAACTAAATTCGTCCTTGGAAGCTGGACTGGGATTCTGACATGAGACAGGGAGGACATGGTTCTCACAAATTAAGGACTATTTTAGGCCCCTTCCAGTTGTATTGGACAGAGCCCCGAGTGCAGGAGGAAATAAATGGAATTCCTGCACTGGGGTGTTACCCAGTGACACTCAGGGTCCTCTGCCAAGGCAAATTTCAGGAAGGGAAGGAAGGAAAAGAGAATTTAAAAGCCAGCTGGGCCAGGGCAGGGGAATGTGTTGCTGGTGCACTTCACTAATCACTGTTCGGATCAACCAAGCTGAAATTAGTTTCTCCCCCGCAAAACCCAAAATCTGCAAGTTTCATCCCAAAGCTTGAACAAAAAGAAGACCACACAAGCTGTGATGCTGCAATGTTCCCTGTGGGAAGCCCAGTCTGGGGACATCCCACCCCGGGGTCCCCTCCTGGTCTCATCCTCCCGTGCTGCATCCTATTGCTGGTTTCAGACTTCTGAGAATATCCCCCCCACGCCCCACCAAAGAACAGCCAGGTTTTTCTTTGGGAAGGAAATATTTTTACTGAAAATAAACACTGCCCACCTAACCCCCATGTTTCTGGTCAAATGCCCAATTTTTAGTCCAGAACATAGACCAGAACATGTTTTTAAGAGGCACAAGGGGCAGAGGCCCCTGGCTTGCCCAGATGTGCCACTTTTGCCATGACTGAGTGGGATTTTAAAGCTCATCAATGTATTTGTTAGGAAATGTGCAATCTCTGAGTTTCTGGTTCATAAACCAAGTACTGGGCTTTTACCTTTTTTTTTATGGTTTGTGAAATACCTATTTTTTTAAACATTTTCATTATTTATATAGAATTCCATCTGTTCGTAGTCTCAGCTGCACCAGCACTACTCGTTCATTCCCCAGGTCTGTGTGTTCATAAAAATTATTAGAAAATCAAATGAAATAAACTTCTGCTGTACTTAAAAGTTTTTGGGTACATTAGTCCCAGTGTAACTGCTACAGTTACTGTCCTATAGCATTGATTAGGTTATTGATCAATCCCCTGATCAGGCAGCATTCATGAATGTGTATAAAAGTAATTCACTGAACACCTGAATTTAGTTTCTTTTTTTAAAGTTTGAATATTCTGTTGAATAAAAGTTGTTTACAGTTCCATTTTTAGGTGGAAAAAAATGAAAATTGTGTTAGTGAGCTTAAAAGAAAAGTCCTAGCATCCAAGCAAAACTCCTCAAACTTAATTTTCAGTGAAATTTTGAGTATAGTGTCCATACATAAAAATCACTTTGATGTTTTTATAGCAATTTCACTTTAAAAAAATTTTATACTTTGAATAGGGAAATTTCCAGTTTTACCAATCAGAAAATAGGAAATGTGAATTACAAATTGTCCTGGATGCATCTTGGAGCAATTTTTTTTTTTTAACAATCTGAAATATCTTCTTTCAAAAGAAAACCCAGGAACGTTTTTTCAGTATTCCCTTGTGAAATTGGCTTTGCTCCCCTCGGATGGCCCCTGTGGCCTCCGGCTGTGGGCAGGGGGTGCCCGGTCCCCGCGGGCTCCGGCCAGGGGCAGGCTTTGGTTGGTGGAGCCACGCGAGGCTCCCCTGGAGCGCAGGGAGCCAGGAGGTGCCTGCAGAGCATCAAAGGATGAGCGGGAGCCTCCTCGGCACCACAGAGCTCAGGGGCTGGCCCGGCTCAGCCCTCAGCCTGTGCAAGTACAGTGGGGGTTTCCAGTTTGATTTTCTGCTCTGTCTCACGGGGCTGCTGCTCTTGCTTGCTCAGCTGCTGGGTGCTGGAGTTGCCATTTCTGTCCGAAAGCCGTGAGTGTTTCGTATGTCCCACGACCCAGGGAGCACCAGCACAGGATCCATGTACCTCCAAACACTGGAAATTTGGGGACTGAGCCCAGATTTATGGCCTGTCCTACTCACAGGCCATGTCAAACCAAAAGCAAAATGTGGGTTTTACAGAGAAATAGCCTTGAAAAAATCTCCATGTTTTAGTAGACATTTAAAAGAACAGAGCAGCTGTGGCTGCCCCTGGATCCCTGGCAGTGCCCAAGGCCAGGTTGGACACTGGGGCTGGGAGCAGCCTGGGACAGTGGGAGGTGTCCCTGCCATGGCAGGGGTGGCACTGGGTGAACTTTAAGGTCTCTTCCAACCCAAACCTTTCTGCGGTAATGAACTGAAGGTGTGCATGTCAGGCTGAAGGTCTGTGAACTCCGTGAGTGGCTTCCCAGGAGCAGCGATCCTCATCCTGTGGAACCACTGCCCACAGCTCTGGGTCTGTCTGCTGGAATGCAGGCTCGGAAAAAAAATGTGCAGAGAGCACTTGGGAGAGCTGGGCTCAAACCCTGAGGGTTTGGAGTGGGTCTAAAAGAAGCCACTGATTAACGTGAGAGGAGGATCATTTGAAATGCAGTGACCTCATCTCCCGCCCCTCGGGGAACGGGACTCACTGTGTTACACATTTCCTTGGGATCTCTGGGAAATCAGAAGTTTCACAAGCCGAGCTCCCCAGCCACACCGTGGGAGGGCTTTCGTGCTGAATGGGATATATTAAGGCCAAGCTTTCCAATCTATTTAGGAAAACTCTCTTAATCATTCCTGTTTGCCATCTGGCATGTGCCTGCTGTCACTCCCTGCACGGCTTTCCCTGCTAGTGCACGTTTGGGATCAGCAGGGTTTGGTGCACAGCAGCTCCCGTCCCTGGGATGAGTTCGTTGTGCTCTTGTGTGTCTTTGGTTGAATTTCACCCTCTTTGGGAAGATGCTCCTCATGGAGCCCGAGGTGGAGCAGGCAGTGAGTGCCCTGCTGGGCCGTGTGCTCCAGTTTCTGCTGCAAGAGCAGAGTGTCAGACTGGGAGAGAAACGCTTGAACCTCCAACCCATACTTAACTTATATTGAGATTTACATGTAATTACTCCTTTCCCAAGCAGCTTGTTTTAATTCCTGGCTCTACCCAAGCGAGTGACAGGAAATCAGGAAATCAGCAGTGTGGTTGTGTGGTAGCTGGGTGGTGAGGAGGTGATGCCTCTCGAGGGTGGATGAGCAGTGGTTGCTGTCATGGAACCACAGAGTGGCTGGGCTGGGAGGGACCTTTAACCTTCCACTAGCCCAGGTTGCTCCAAGCCCCGTCCAACCCAGCCCTGGGCACTTCCTCTTTTAGCATGAAGTGGAACTTCCTCGGCAGCTGGTGTTTTCCTAGGGAACACCCCAGGCACGGTGTCCATGTTCCTGTGGTCCCTCTGGTGCCTTCCTGGGCGCTGCCAGCCCCTCTCCATCCCAAAGGCAGCCAGGCCCTGTCCATCCTCACTCCCCTCTGGCCGTGGGAGTGGGCACTGACTGCGTGGTTCCCTTGGGGAATCTGGATGGTGTCTGTGGTCACAAAAATCTCCTGCCTCAGACTGCAGCTGCTGCTGTGCTGTGTTTGTGTGTCCATCTCTCCTCCTACTCCCGTGCTGTGTTTGTGTCCATCCCTCCTCCTCCTCCTGTGCTGTGCTTGTGTGTCCCTCCCTCTTCCTCCTCCTGTGCTGTGTTTGTGTCCATCCCTCCTCCTCCTCCTGTGCTGTGCTTGTGTGTCCCTCCCTCTTCCTCCTCCTGTGCTGTGTTTGTGTCCATCCCTCCTCCTCCTCCTGTGCTGTGCTTGTGTGTCCCTCCCTCTTCCTCCTCCTGTGCTGTGTTTGTGTCCATCCCTCCTCCTCCTCCTGTGCTGTGCTTGTGTGTCCCTCCCTCTTCCTCCTCCTGTGCTGTGTTTGTGTCCATCCCTCCTCCTCCTCCTGTGCTGTGCTTGTGTGTCCCTCCCTCTTCCTCCTCCTGTGCTGTGTTTGTGTCCATCCCTCCTCCTCCTCCTGTGCTGTGCTTGTGTGTCCCTCCCTCTTCCTCCTCCTGTGCTGTGTTTGTGTCCATCCCTCTTCACCCCTAACGTCACTGAGCTCATGGGGCCTCTTCCACCTTCCTGAGGAAAACACTGAAAGGGCTGTCGATGATGCCAAGGAACCTGTGAGTGACTCTGGCTGAGGAGGGACAGAGAGGTCTGAAACTGCAGCCAAAATATCCCAGAGTTGGTTCAGGGGAGAGGAAGGAAAAGTCCACTCAGCCAGCCCTGCTCTTCTGTGAGCAGCTGCTCCCGTGTTCGGAGGTGCCTGAGCTCCCTGACCTGGTTCATTTGGTGCTGGCCAGAGCTGATTTCCTGTGCTGGTGCCTCTCAGCTTCCCACTGCCCCACTCTGAGTCAGATTCGTGGCAGGGCCTCATGGCAGGGCAGGCTGTGAGCGGTCCCTGTGCCCAGACCTATCCTACATACAATGTATTTACTTTCCCTGTAGACTCCATACCACCAGTAAGAAAGAGTGTTCAAAAGTCTGTTACTTGGTACACTCTTCCACCTACTGTATAGCTTTTGCCTGCTTTCCAAAAAGGTAAGGAAAATCGAGCTTTTATTTTTTTATTCTCAAATTATGATTATGATGATTATTATGACTCTTATTATTATACACATAATGATATGAGAAATGTTCATTAGCGCAGCTGTGTTAAAACAAATATCTAACTTAAAAATTGTTCACAAACCCGTTACCAAGAGCTGCCATGGGAGGGTTTGCCTGGGAAGGGGGAGACCTGAAGTGGGTGGTTCCAGTCCCTGCGCTGGAATCCCGAGCACCAGCTCTGTGGTCTCCTGCTTCCCACCCCTGGAGGTGGATCCCGAGAAAGCCTTTGAGGATGGAGATACTTGTTTAAAAAAGAACAAACAAATGATCGAAAGTTAATTCTGGCCACCAGATCTGACAACTAAGGAAGCGTTTCCTGAGTCATCCCCAGCATCTCCACCCGCAGGGTTGCCCTGCAGCAAGGAGAGAACGTTTGCCAGAGGGTGATCAACCCTCCCTGCTCCAAAGCTATAAATGGCTCCAAAAAGTCTGCAAAAGCTTCTTTTCCCCACGGGCAGCCCAGTGACCACGGACTCCCGTGGAACCACGAGTGAACAATTTTTGAGGGCTGGCTTTTCCTGCGTGTTGTGGCTGCCTCGTGGTGATCTGGTGATGTGTGAGCTCCTTCGGTATTTGTGACCGCATCAGCCAGGAATTCCTGCTTTCCTAGGGCAAGGAGAGGAATGAGGAAGCCTTTGATATTGCCGAGAAGTGATTACCAACCATTAATAAGTGTTTCTCACAATTCCGGCTTTGCCCAGGTACAAAAGGTTGTACCTGACCTGGTTCCTGTGGTGCTGTGCACTGAGAGCTGGAAAAATCACTGTATTCAGCCTTCAGAATGTTTAGCTGGTCCCTAATAGGCGAGAACTTCTATCAGCAAAGGTAGGAATGTTGCTTGAATGGAGTCTCTGAGTCACAGGAAAAAAAATTACCAATATCTCTGGCTGGTGTAAATTGCCCCAGCTCCAGCATCAATTCAGTCCTCGCTGAGTGTTCAAATTGGTTTTTATTGTATTTGAATCAGGGCCATTATGCCAACTCCCAGCTCAGAAAGGCCGATTGGAGGCGTGAAGCTCTTCATGAACCCCGGGATGACCCGGAGCATCCGAGGGCTGGAGTCGGGGAGGGCTGGGCTGCAGGGAAATGGAACAAAGCGGTCGAGGAGGAGAAGGGGCCACTCAAAGTATTACTGCAAATGAAAGAGGAGAGGGGAAAGGGCAGCTGTGTGAAGATGAAATTGCTAAAGAAAGGAGATGAGAGAGATGGAAGACACCTAAATCTCAGAAGAAATCGGTTTTTTAAATAAAACTTTTTTTTAAATGGCACAAAAATGTAAAATAGTTAGGAGCTCACACAGATTCTAAAATAATTTTTTTCCATATAATAATGGAAATAATCTAAGGAATTGCTGTCTGCAAAGGCACACAAATAACTCTGTCATCCAAGTGCTATAAAAAGCAATTGGCCACTCAGATTCTTTAAGCAGATTTTAAAATTTGGTCCAGAGAAGCTACACAGATGCTACAGCCAGGGATGGTTTGGGCTTTTCCTGGTCCTGCCAGTGCTCCTCTGCTCCAGGTTGTTTTCCATCTCTGCCCCAGCGTTCCTGCTCCAGCTAGGCTGGCTGCTGGAGCCCTGGTTGCTGTTTTGATTTGTTCTCCCAGGAATACAAAACAAAAACCAGCATGAAACAATGCAGTGCATTAAAAACAAAGCAGGGATAGCAGGAAAACATCAGCCTGGTTGTAAATTGACACTTGTTTTGCTGGTGAGGTGTTTGCAGTAGGAACGAGCACAGAGCTGAGCCTGACGTGACTGTATCAATTTCTGCTTGTGATGCACAGAGAGATGTGTTTGTAATGCTTTCAGTTGTTTCCTGGGAGTGACAAATAGGACTTCTCTGCTCTTGAGGCTGATGAAAATACAAGGCTTGAAAAGCTCTTCGTGGTAGCAGTGTCAGGGAAGGAATGGTCCATCAGTGAGCAAGGCCAGGAAAGAGCTGACGCTGCTGCAGGGCTGCAGCTGCATGCAGGAATGGCTGCAGCACTGCAGCTCCGCTCCGGGGCTGGGGCTGGGGCTGGGGACGAGCAGCAGCTCCCTGGCCCGGCCTTGGCACGGGGCTGGCAAAGCTCGGCCTCTGCGTTCCTCTGGAACTCCTCTTGGGAGTCTGGGGTGCTGCCTTGGGCGGGGAGTGCATGCCCAGCACTTTGGGCAGGATTTGGACGGGCCGTGGCTGTGGGCAGGGTTTGGCAGGGCTGGCTGGACACGGGCAGCTCTGGGGTGCTCCTTCCCGTGGTGCCAGCAGCCAGCCCGCGGCAGCAGCCCGTCCCTGGCACCTCAGGGTGTGCTGGCAGAGGGGTCAGGGTGCTCGGTGAGACGCTCCCAGGGTTTGGAGGCCTGGCCGGCGGCAGCAGCCTGTCCCTGGCACCCCAGGGGGTGCTTCCAGAGGGGTCAGGGTGCTCGGTGAGACGCTCCCAGGGTTTGGAGGCCTGGCCGGCGGCAGCAGCCTGTCCCTGGCACCCCAGGGGGTGCTTCCAGAGGGGTCAGGGTGCTCGGTGAGACGCTCCCAGGGTTTGGAGGCCTGGCCGGCGGCAGCAGCCTGTCCCTGGCACCCCAGGGGGTGCTTCCAGAGGGGTCAGGGTGCTCGGTGAGACGCTCCCAGGGTTTGGAGGCCTGGCCGGCGGCAGCAGCCTGTCCCTGGCACCCCAGGGGGTGCTTCCAGAGGGGTCAGGGTGCTCGGTGAGACGCTCCCAGGGTTTGGAGGCCTGGCCGGCGGCAGCAGCCTGTCCCTGGCACCCCAGGGGGTGCTTCCAGAGGGGTCAGGGTGCTCGGTGAGACGCTCCCAGGGTTTGGAGGCCTGGCCGGCGGCAGCAGCCTGTCCCTGGCACCCCAGGGTGTGCTTCCAGGGGGCTCGGGGTGCTTGGTGCGGCACTCCCGGGTTTGATCTGCCTGCAGGGGCATTCCTGCTGACTGCCGGGGCTGGCACGGCCTGTGCCATGTGCAGCACCGCGGCTGGAGTCCCCGCCTGCCCTGGGCACGGCTCCCCTGGAACACAAACGCAGTTACTGCATTACTCTGTGATGGAGCTGTTGTGATAGGAGTCGTGACATGGTTTCAAACTGCTCTGGGCTGCTGTTGGAGGGGGCAGTAGTTCAGGTAGCCCCTAATGCCAAGGATTTCCCTGCCTTTCTCCTGCTCGCAGCCCGGGGTGCCCCGGCCGTGCCGCCCCGGTGGCCCTGGGGCCGGGCAGCTCTGAGAAGGCTCTGGGTCCGAGCTGTGAGATGTTCTGTAGCTCATCATGCCTCCAGTGTGTGCTGTGGAATAATTATTTGCTGGATTGAAGTGTCATTTTTGTTTTAAATCTGGCCAGTTTCATCCTGAGAAAATACTCCGTGTTTAACCTCACTTGAGGGATTTTCTGTTTAGTGGTGGCTGCTAAGAAATGAGAATTTGCACTCAAAATTGATAACTGAAAGACTTTGACAGCTCTTCACTGCATCTGTTTTGATTCTGGAACGGCTGACTGGAAAACTAAACATCACAAATTCCTTCTAATGGTGATGTGCTTATTTTAAAGGTATTGCACAGAGGTGCATCCTGGCCCTGGGCACTGCCAGGGATCCAGGGGCAGCCACAGCTGCTCTGGGCACCTGTGCCAGGGCCTGCCACCCTCCCAGGGAACAATTCCTGCCCAAAATCCCATCTATCCCTGCCCTCCGGCAGTGGGATCCATTCCCTGTGTCCTGTCCCTCCATCCCTTGTCCCAGTCCCTCTCCAGCTCTCCTGGAGCCCCTTCAGGCCCTGCAAGGGGCTCTGAGCTCTCCCTGGAGCCTGCCCTTCTCCGGGTGAGCACCCCCAGCTCTCCCAGCCTGGCTCCAGAGCAGAGGGGCCCCAGCCCTCGGATAGAACATTCCCTCCTGTCTGAACATTTGGGGATCATGTAACTTTCTTTTTTACATCTAAAAATAATTACTTTTTATGGTACATTCATATAATTTGCTGCTCCAATGGTAATTATTTGCAGACTGTCTCACACCCTTCGTGACTTACACAATACAAATATGCAGGGAAGTGTCAGACTGTTTCCTTTTTTAAAAATTAAATTCTGAGGGCACTTAAACCATCACCTTCAAGTTTGATGTGTGAATAAAAACACACTCATGGCTAGAAGTGCCTTGGATATTAAAAGCTGGGTAGTAGATGGATGTCTGTGAGCACAAATAAGGATTAATTAGTGTGTAAGTATTCATCGTTCATTCCATTTTTTCTGTCTTCTTACGTGATCTTTTTTTCCTGGGGAATTTGGACGAGGAGTGAGCAGATACAGTTATACCTCATGGACCAGTCCCTCTCACTTTTTTGCTTAACAAACTCTCAGTAGCTCTGAGTTCTCCCTTTGACTAATTTATCACTCCTTACATCCTCTCAGGGAGATTCTGTCAAATTTATAAATTGTAATATCAGGGAAACGACACGACTCTTGCCTCTCTTATCTCCCATATATTTATAATGACTCCCTTTCTCCCAAGCAGGGCAAATGTCAGGGCTCACCCCATGCTGTCCTCAGCTCCCTGCTGAGGGCTCGTGCAGCACTCACTCACATCCTCCTCCCTGCTGGGGACGTGGTTCAGGGAAGGAGCTGTAGGATCAGGAGATCAAACTTCACATCCTCATCTTCATTCCCCTGAAGTCCCTGAAATCACTGGAATCCAGTCTTCAGGGAACCGCTCACAGCTGCAAAGAGTTCCCAGCAGCAGCAGAACCAGTGGCTGGAAGGGCTGGTTTTGTTCATAAACCTACTGAAAATTTGGCAAGTGAGTTCAAAAAGGAAATTAAAATAATGATGGAGCTAAAAGGCCAGGAGAAGAAACCCCCAGCAATACTGCAGCAAAATCAAATTCTCAAAGACACGAATCCAGGCAGTTTTTGGTGGGCATGATGGCAAGCATGGGGAAAACTGCTCAGATTGTGTAAGAACAGAAAAAAAATCTCAGTTTCTGCCTCATGGTGTGTCTTTGGTGATGCTGTCCAAACCTCGATGTATTTTGTCACCTTGTGGGAAACGAACCATAGACAATCCCAGCAGCTCTGGGAATGAGGGTGCTGATGGGCTGGGGAGGCTGGGAGCACCCCGAGAGCGCGGCACAGCCAAGCTCTGCTCTGTCACTGCCAGCAAATCACACTGCAAACGAGGGAGATGCTGGTTCGTGCTGTCACAGAGAGCAAACGGAGAATTACTTGTGCAGGGACCTGGGTTTTTGGCTTCTGAGGGCCAGGAAGCAGCAGCAAATCAACGCAGTGGCCCATGAGAAACTGGGATTTCTGGGTGCTCCTCTCTTACAGGCGCTGCTGTCACACCCAGCGCCTCTGGGAAACATCACAGCGGGTTTGATTCTCTGTACTGGCTTCAGGGAAGGAAATGTGGGATCTCCCAGTGAGGTGTGGGACTCATCAGAGGAGAGCGTCCTTTTGGCCTTGAAAAGAGGTGTTTTGACTTTGGGCTGAGATTGTTTGCCTTGGACTCTGTCTGACAGCAGGGAACGAAGGCGGGGCGTAATTTTCTAGCCACAGAGAAAAATGAAAAAAGCAAGGAAGGGAATTAGGTTAAATACATGTAAATGCCCATGAAACCCACCATGGAGACACGTAAGAGGGAAGAAAGGCAGCCCAGTCCCAGGATCTGAGGTTTGGCTGAGTTTCCCCTCAGTAACCCAGAGCTCTGGCTCTCACCTGGGAGCAGTCTGGCACTGCATCCAGTGAGGTGCCTGTTCTTGCTGTTCAGGGGAAAAAGAAATTAAAAAGATAGAGTTGCCATAGTTACACCACTTGTCACGATGCTTATCATGTCCCTGGGATAAAGAGCCCTGCATTAAATCTGGGCTCTTATTAATATCAGCTGTTAAACATTTCCAGGGTATTTGAAATCAAGACTTTCTGCTAAAAAATTAAAAGTTGATTGCAGCAAAATTGGGCTGTTTAACAGCGCAGCTCAGAGTGTAATTTTGTCAGACACTGTGTAACAGAGTTGTACACCAGGAATACATTTTCCAGTGAATTGAGTCTCTTTGCACCTCATGAACATTCTTGATTTTCCTGTTAAGATGTTTGTTACTTGGAACTCTTTGCCAAGGAGTTGGAGCAGGCCAGCTGGCAGGAAGGGAGAGTTCCTGGTGTAAGAAAATATTGCTTGTGTGATTACTGTATAACCGTGGAAAGGCTGGGAGAATTGGGAGCGTTGAAGAGGAGCTTCGGGGTGACCTAACTGTGGCCTCCTGGTGCCTGAAGGGGCTGACAGGAAAGATGGAGAGAGAATATTTGCAGGGGCTGGAGGGACTGGACAAGGGGAATGGCTTCCCACTGCCAGAGGACAGGGTCGGGTGGGATATTGGCCAGGAATTCTTCCCTGTGAGGGCAGCGAGGTGTGCAACACCTCCCAGGATGGCAGGAGAAATAAAGATGTGCTGGGATGGGCAGGGCAGCCACGGAGCCCGGCCAGGCCCAGGGCTTGGGGACAAGGCGCTGGGGACATTCTGGAACCAGTTCAGCGACACAGTCAGGAGGCAAAGGTGAATTGTTTCCCAACAGCTCTGACTCCAGGCCTCCTTGGGGATGGTTTAGCCATCACTCAGGTCATAATTTTAATTATGTTTCATGCAAACTGTTTTCACACTTGGCTCTAACAGCTCTCTGCAGAGCCTGGCTTTCCAGGTAAGATAACCAAAGTGCTGTTAATTACTTTGTTTTAAGCAGGTGAAAATAATTTGCTTCCATTTGTTATCTTTCCAGTCCACAGCATTCACACAGAAGCAGTAGAAATGGAGTTGGAATTAGCAGGTTCTCTCTACCGCCGGCTCCAGTTAAGGAATGGAGTTGGGTTTGTTTCTTCCCTGCCTTAGTCTCATAAACATTTGGAAACACATTTGCTGAGATCCTGTGCGCCTTTCCAGCTGCACATGAAGCTGGTGCAGGTGAGGCTGTGGGCATGGATTGGTGTGAGGGTTGTACAGCGGCTCCTTTCTCCTCTGGTTCTGTCCTCAGGGCCTCCACTCGGAGCAGGATTTCTGTCCCCCGCTCTCTGACCACATCCCACTGTCAGGAGGTGCTGATAAGCCTTCCTGCTGTGCCTCCCCTCATCCTCACGGGGCAGATCTTCTCAAGCTTCACCCGGCGCAGAAGTTTTTATCTGCAAAGCAGACAAGGAGGAGATAGGGGAAAGATGCAGCCAAACAGGAGATAGGGAAAGGGTGCAGACAAATGTGCTTGAGATGGATGTTCTTCAGCAGTGCTGTACTTTGTTGATTTTAGCTTTTATTTGGAAGGGTACAACTAATCTTCTCTATTACAGTCTTATTTCCTGACTCAAAATCTCAATCCCATAGTTCTCTTTCTGGCAAAACCCTGATGATTTTTCAGGCCACGAACAGCCTGGCTCTGTTCTGTGACTCAAAGTCACATTTATTTTGGCGGTTCAGACGGGGAGGTTCATCTCTGGACTGATCTCCGGGGGTCCCACCCTGATAACTCCTCAAAGCCGAGGGGTGGCTGGTGGAGCTGATCCCTCAGCCCAGCCCTGGGGAGCCGGGAGCAGGGTCTGTCACCACAGGCACTGTGGATCATCTCTCCAGCTTATCAGGAGGAGTTTATTGAGGCTGCCAGAGGTGTCGGCACGAGCAGCTCCGAGGCAGGAGATGAATGATGTGCTGTGTTTGTGCACACAGACTGTCTCTGGCCCTGGGAAACGGATCCCACGTGGCGAGTGCCACCTCTCGCCAGGGACAGAGGGGAGCGCTCTCACAGCCAATTCCAGGGCTATCCCAGCATGTCCCCATCTCTGGATACAGCTCGTGGGAGTTAATACAGCTACACACCTGTTTTTCAAAGGATTTCCTCCAGCACTCAGCTTTGTCCTTGCCACAGGGATGTCTCCTGCCAGAGCCGTGGGAGTTTGGTAACATTCCTCAGGGATGTGTTTTGCCCGGAAGGGCAGCTGCCCCCAGGATCTGAGCTTACTGTCCAGTGCTGGAAAACCACGACAAACCCAAAGAGCTCCCTGTGCCCAAGAGGGAAATTGTTATAGAAGCATCACAAGAAGTCGTTGACTTTCCATTTTATACTTTACTGGAAATTTTCAGGGCTGGCAGTGCTGACATCCCCAGATGCTTTGCCCTTGTCTCGAGCAGGAGTTCAGTGGGATTTCAGTGGGTTGCAATCTCCCTCCAGGCTGGAGAGCTGGAGTTAACTGGCACTTCACCACTGCACTCTCCTAAAAATAGGAAGTGCATGTTTTATGCTATGCTCCATAGGATTTTTTCTTATTTGTCTTTGTAGACAGCTTAACTTTGCTGTCCACAGAGCAGTGTTAGGGAAGTGTAATGGTTTCCATGTGCCACTAGGAAAAGCTTTCCAGCACAGCAGCTCTGTCTGTCCCCCCTGTGCCAGAGCTCTGTGCATGAGCCCAAGTCCATTATTTATCTGTACACAAGAGGAAAACATGCCCAGGATTCCAACAGTCCATTCCTTCTTCCTCCCTCTTTCCAAAGAGGTGCCCTGTGCACAGGGACTGCACAGAATAACCTTTACATCATTCTGTGGCTTCTCTGGTGATGGGATGATGAGCTTCCCATCCTTCCCGGGATTCCCTGGGGAAAGGCTGCTTCGCTGGAATGAACGGGAATTATTCTCCTGGAAACAGCGTCAGAGGTGCCTGGCTCTGTGCTGCATGCAGGCGTGTGTCTGATAGAATTGCTGACCCTGTGCTGCCTGAGCTCAGAGTTCCTTCACCCCCATGGACAGAGAAGTTCACCAGCAGCTTGGGCTCAGTCCAGCACATTTGCAGGACACCAAAGCAAACACTCTATGTACTCAAACCCTGCCACGCTGTCTTAAGCTCTAAGAGGGTCAGATCATCACCACTGTGACCTGAACTGATGCTATTATTATGCCATTATCTTACCCAAGAACTGCTTTTATTACTCTTCCTCTCGGATGCATTCCCAGTCCTCACAGAAAGAGCATCGTAACCAAACCTGAGGAATTAAAAACACACACCCCGATAGCTGCTGCTGCTTGAAAGCTTTCAAAGCTAAAACAGACTTTTGAAAGAAAAACCTACTTCAAACCCCCACGTGCCCTGGGGAACTGGCAAGGTCGGACTCTTCCTTCCCATTAAATCTTTCTGGGAACTTCAAAGCAATGCTCATTAAAGGAACCCGGGATGTTGAATATTTGTAATTGTTCCTTGGCCTCGGCGCTGCTCTGTGCGGGGTTCTGGCAGTCCCGAGTTCAGGGCTCACTTCAGGGGTGCTGTCACTCTCTGTGCTCTGCAGGCTGGGTGTGCTCAGGGCTGTGTGACAGGCAGGGGAAACAGCCGTGTCTAAAAGGGACAATAATAAGGCAGCCCTAAAGCTAAAATGCAGCCCTGGATAGAATATGAGGAATTTAGGAGTGGAAGCTGTGTGAAGTGACAGACAGGCGAGGGCTCCTTGGATGGAAGTACACCTGCAGCATCTGCCCAGCCCTGCTCTGAGCACGGCATTTGCATGCACATGCATAAAGATCATTATTCTAATGAGCTGAAGTAACGGTGTTTCCATTATTAATTGCATTCCGAACGCCCCGAGGTGAGCCAGGCACATCCAGGGGGTACAGAGCAGGATGAGGATGCTCTGGCTCTCTGCTCCTGGTGCTCTCCTGACATCAGCCACTCGCTGGTGAGCTCCGGGCGCTGGTGTCACCTCGTGGTCCCCTCTGGTGTCACCTCGTGGTCCCCTCTGGAGCAGGAGCTCACAGGTGATACCAGTGCTCTGCAGACGGGGAGCAGAGACACCGGAGTGGTGTTGGGTGGGACTGGACAGCCCGGCTGGACATCTGCTCCCAGCACTCTGCTCACATCAGCTGAGCTGAGTGGGCAGAAAACCTGGCCTTGTCCCCCCACGTCAGTGTCTGGCTACATGTGGGGGAGGCTGCTTGGGTTTCATCTTCTGCAGCATTTGAAATTTTTGTGGCAGCTCACTGGATTTCCAGCAGCAAGCACTGTGTTAAGTGTATTTATTATGTGTATTATGTGCCCTGCCTGAAGTTTCAGCCAGCTTTGGGGTTTTCAGTGATTCCTAAGGACAATCCATCCAGCCATTCTGCTGGAGAACCGAAAGGGCCATGTCCATCAGAAGGGACAGAGGGATGGTCAGAGAGGATTTGTCACAGGACAAGAGGAAATGGCCTTGAGTTGCATGAGGGAAGCTTTAGGTTGGAACTTAGAGAAAATTTCTCCATGGAAAGGCCTGTCCAGCCCTGGCACAGCTGCCCAGGACACGGGTGGAGTGCCCATCCCTGGAGGGATTTAAAAGCTATGTGGATGTGGCACTTGGGGGCATGGGGCAGTGGTGGCCTTGGCAGTGCTGGGGGAATGGTTGGATGATGTTGGAGGACTTTTCCAGCCGGAGTGATTCTATGGTGGCATCACGTGAGCATTGTGCCACCTGAGCGCGTCCTGTGGCTGGCACATCCAGAGCCGGCCCAGCTCATCCCCAGCTGCCACCTGACCGCTTGTGTCCCAGAAAGTCTGAAATCAGGAAACAGCAGGATGTTTTTAGCACCGTGCCCTGCCCCGGCGCTGTCTGGGATCTGCTGAGGGATCTCCCACACCCGGAATGCTGCCGCTGTCCCCGGCTGTCCTGGCGCCCTGGCGCTGGCTGTGCTGCTGCACCAAGAGTGACAGGGGAGTCTGCCAGCTGAGGATGATATAATTTATGAGAAGAGAAGGCTGCAAAGCAATTAGGGAGGACTACACTTTTCCTTGTGTGATAGTTGTTATTTAATTCATTCCTATTCTTTTATTAAAACAGGACATTCCTCCGCTGCATCAAAGCCACGGGTCCAGGCTGGAGGGACCCACCAGCATGGGCAGTGAAATGGCTTTGCACAATGCAGCCACTGAGAGACCTGATAAGGTGCCAGAACACTGTGGTAGCACAACAGAGAGATGTCAAAATGTGAAAGAACAATCCATTTACATTTAGATACCAAATTTAAAATTATTTTCTCCAAGCTTCATTCCATTTGTTGAGGTTTGGGCAAGCATGTACAATCATTTAGGCCTGTTGCTTTCATCTCGCTCTCATCTAAATTCCCCAATTTAAAGGCAGCAGAGCATGGGGATAGCTCTGTCTTTCTGGCAGAGATGGAGGAGAAGCCACGTAGCTCCATTTTGCTTTTAGATGGACTAGAAGTAGGATTTAATAATCAGCCTCTGCTCTGCCTGGCACCAATGATATGGGTTGCTAAGCCAGAATTAAGGAAATGAAAGAGAGGAGCTAGGAATTATCTGCCACAGTGACTGCAGAGGGAATCAGAGCACGAGTTCCAGGCTCGGAGCCATCCCGATGTCCGTCCCTGCTCCAAGCTGGGAATGCTGAGATGATGTTTCATACATTTGATAGCTTGAGATGCCTGGGGGCTGCAATAAAATTCATTTCTTGCACTGTAAATCTTTTCTCTTTAAGCATGGAAGAGGATACAAATGTGCATAAAATTGAAGTGCAAGTGATTACATCTCGCTCTGAGTCAGTATTGACAGCTCTGCCTTGCTCTGGGGCGCTGTGGGAGCTCCTTTCTTTGTGACCTGTGCCCACGATAATGAAAACCAGTCAAGTGATGAAACTTTTAAGTCCAAAGAGGATTTTGCTTCTGTGCGTTTGTTTTTAATGTGTTGCTGGCACGGAGATGCAGCCATTCCCCATCCTGTTACTCACTTCTGGAAGGGGATGGGTGTGGGCTCTCACTGCCCCCCGCTGCTGGAAAGGAACGAATTACCGTGCTCTGAGGAAGCACCGTTTGGTTTCCATGTGCAGGCTGTCCCCGTTCGGGTGGCGTTGCTGCAGGCTGTGGGTGATGGCAAGGGCCCCTCTGCCAGGCGGCCGTGGTACAGCAAGGGCAACGCGCCTCGAGCTGCACCGGGGCACATTCGCGTTGGACATTAGGGAAAACTTCTTCCCCGAAAGAGTGGTCCGGCTCCCCAGGGAGGCGGTGGAGTCCCCGTCCCTGGAAGCGTTCCAAAAGCGAGCCTCGGTGCCAGGGTTAGTGGGAGCGGCGGTGCCGGCTGAGGGTGGGACTGGACGGCCCTGGAGGGCTCTCGCAGCCTCGGCGATCCTGTGGCTCTGCGGGGCTGCCTGGGCTGAAGGGGAGCCTGTGCAGCGCTGCTGGCTCTGTGCGGACCCCGCAGCGACCCCTCGCTCTCGTTTCTTCTCCTCTTGGCATTGCCGCTCTTCACCGCTAATTAGCGGATGATTAGCAGAAAAGGGCGCTTGACTCTGCGGCAGGAAGGCTCTTTTGAAAGGTCCCCTTTTTTCCCAAGCAAGTTACACGGTGGAAATGCCTCCGGAGCACCTTTATTTGCAAATGGACAGGCAGGAGCCGGGTTATTTCCTTCCTCCACCGTATCTGGTACCTAAAAACAAGGGAGAGCCCCCGCTCCTGCCCTGGCAGCGGAGGAAGGGGATGCAGCGGGTCCTGCCTCCCTGGGCACAGGCAGTGTCCCAGCGCTGCCGATGCTGCTCTTGGCTCGCTGCCAGCACATCGAAGCCAGTGGCCAGCCGAGGCTGACATAATTATATGTATATTAATTAACATGTATATGTTGTTTGCACGAGGCCAATCTGTGTTCCCTGTCGGGAGCCGTCACCCTTTAACAGAACAGCAGCAGAGCGTGTGAGATCTGTATCTGCTTCCCGTGTAAAGAGCAGGGAATGCTCGTGTCTTGTGGATTAAAGCATGGCGAAGCCTGGTAACGCTGATGTTTCATTAGCGTCCCCCATTTTCATGTAAATTAATTTCTTTGAGGAAAATCAAATCCATACCTGGTGCTAATTGCCAATGATAATGATGAGCTGTGACTCAGGAGAGATTCATTATGGGGTAGACTGTCTCTTTCCTGAACTCTCCAAGCCTGGAATGCGTCTGGAAGTTGCACAGAGGCTGAGCTGCAGATTGCTGGAGTTGGTGCAGGAGCAGAGTGGGGAAAGGCACCAGCAGCCGTCAGGGGACATGATCCCCCCCGGCCTAACAGCCTGTAAACAAGGAAGATTGTCTTTCCTCTCTGAAAATAACCACACGGCTTTTATTGATCATTTTAGCTGAATTATGGATGATGCTTTTGTCAACTACATTATCCTGGCGAGGCAGAGCCGTGCCAAGGATTGTGTCACTGTCTCAGAGCCCGCCCAGGTACACCTTATCCACAGCATTCCTTGGCTCCATCCGTATGGCACCGGAGGTTCCTTGTCCTGCTGGAAACGAGAGAGGAGTACTGGGGCTGAAGTGGTGAGAAAATTCATCAGCAAAATTGGTTTTGCTGAGAGCCCCAGTAATACCCAGGAGGCACTGGAGGTGTGACATGATCTGAACCCACAGGGAGAGCATCTAAATCTCTGTCATAAAAATGCTGCTGCTCTTTGAAATTGGTGCATGTAATGGGTAAAGCTGAAGTACATCACAAAATAATACATGGAATTACTTTGCAACCTGTTCCATGATGATATTTTTTTTTGCCAGGCTCATTTTACCCTTCTTCAGCGTTTAATAGTGTTCCCCAGTTTATTGGATATTTGTAGTGTAGCCTTGAAGGATAATGAGTTTTATCCTGGCAGATGTTGGACGCCTTCGTGTCCAAGAGAAGTTAATGGGAACTGAAGATGATCAGCACTTTGTGGGATCAGTCCTTGACTGAGCAGACAGCACTGGCTCCTGTCTGGGGCATGAGGAAACAGCTGAATGAGGGTTCCAGGGCAGTACTGCAAAGGGCTGCAGTTACCTGCGAGGTTCTTGCATGTCCATCTTGGAAATACCTGGACTAAAATCCTTTCGTTGTCTTTGTCAGTAGGACAGTGAACACCATGGGAAATATCGATACTGGGCTGCACCGCGTGCACTGTACTCGGAATATCTGAATCGCTGGGGGAGGGCAGGGCAAGTGTTTCTGGAAAACCAGCAGTGATGTCGGACTGGTGACACTGCTGGCCGGGGGACACCCCCAGGGGACAGCACAGCCGGGGTGGGAGCAGAGGGAGCTGAGCCTGGTCTCTGAGGCAGGAGGATGCTGGGGGCTGGCAGAGATCCAGGGGATGCTTGGGACACACACAGAGCTCCGGGAGGGATGCCCTGGGGGCAGGTAGAGCTCCATGTCCTGTTTGGGTTTGGTTTTGCAGAGGAGCCCTGGGATGGCCAAACCCAATGACGTTTGAAAAGCAGATTTGCAGAACAAATCCAATTGTTTTTCTCACCTCTCCCTCCGCAGCGTCTCTTAAATCTTCCTGAGAAAGTCTTAAAATGAAACAAACCACATTAAAAACATCATCCAAAGTGTGAGTGGAGTCTGTCCCAGCTTAGCAGGCTGGAAATATTCTGCAAACTGCATAAGTTATTCTAAGTGCTCTCAAAGACTGTGGGATTTTGACTTCAGCGTTTCAGCAAACTGGGATAACTGTAAATCCAGGCTCTTTTTTTGGTCTCTGTGGAGTTTAGGTTGGAGATCAGGGAAGGTTCTTCCCCCAGAGGGTGCCGGGCACTGCCCAGGCTCCCCAGGGAATGGTCCCGGCCCCGAGGCTGCCAGAGCTCCAGGAGCGTTTGGACAGCGCTGCCAGGGATGCCCAGGGTGGGATTTTGGGGGATCTGTGCAGGGCCAGGGGCTGGGTGGTCCTGGTGGGTCCCTTCCAGCTCAGGATATTCCACAATTCTGCGTCCTGGATCTGTCAGTGTTGCCAGAATACTGCAGAACATTTTGCTTTGCGTTCAGCTGCAAATATTTGCAGTTTTTCCTGATGGGAGCGTGTAGCAGTGCTCATAAAGTTCTGACTGGTTTGATTTCTTTCTATTTGCAAACAGATTGGATTTGAAGGTCATAATTAGGAAAGCTGGTACCTTCATCCCCATATTGAAAAATTCTCAGAAGTCGTAAGACTTGAATAAGAATCACTTTATCCATGAAAAAAGCCAAGTTTAGCCCAGGAGATTTAAGAAGTTGGAGGAAATGTCACTGTTTTTATAAAAAAGAAATCTTAATAGGATCTGGTCGTGGTGCCTCGGCAGCGCAGTCACCCAGACTGCGGGAGCCTGACAAAATCAGTCCGTGCTAATTCTGTTTGTGCCAGGGCTGGAGCCGGCGCTCGGGCCGGCCCGGGAGCTCCTGCCCGGAGTGCTGCGGGCGCGGCTCGGGGCCGGGAGCCGCCGGTGCGTACCCACGGCCGGTGCCCCGGAGCGGGGCCGGCCCGCGGGCTCTGACCGCTCTCCGCTTCTCTTGCAGGCCCTGCCGCAAAAAAGAAGTACGTGAGCTACAACAACCTGGTGATCTAGGCCGGCTGCCGTGGGGCGCGGGCCGG
>VWPU01003062.1:0-89185 GCA_013398955.1 Callaeas wilsoni
GGGGGGCACCGGGACGCGGCAGCCGCGCCGCAGCTTTAAAAGGGTCTTTCGGCCGGTTTCCTTCTCCCGCCTCTCCCGTTCATGCTTCTGCTTATTTGTTCATTCATCGCTAAGCAGCGGCTCCCCGCTGCCCGGCGGGGGAGCGGCGCGGCCGGAGGGGCGCCGCGGCTGCCCCGGGTGGCCCCGTGCCGCCCCGTGCCCTCTTTGGCCGCAACATGGCGGGCAGGGAGCCCTTCGCGGCCGTGCTGTCCGCGCTGCGCCGCTGCTACGCCGAGGCCGTCCCGCTGGAGACCTTCGTCCGGCGGCTGGGGGACAGCGGCGCCGGGGACGCCGAGGTGCTGCGGGCCGACGACGCCCCCGGCTACCGCAGCTTCGTGGGGCAGTGCCTCGTGTGCGTCCCCCGCGGCGCCCGCGCCATCCCGCGGCCGTTCACCTTCCAGCAGGTAGGAAGGGGCCCGGGGGCGAGGGGCTGCCGCCCTCGCCGAGCAGCCAGAGCCCTGCCGGGGCTTCCCGCGCTCCGTGCGTGCGCGGGGGCGGCGCGGCGGCCCTTGGCTCCTCGTGGCTGCTGCCGGCCGGGCCTCGCCGGCTCCCACAGCCATCCGCGGCTCCGTCCTGTGCCCAGAGCCAGCGGGGAGCGGTGGGGGAATCAGCCCCCTGCCTCTTCTTGGGGATGGCAGAGCAAAGCCCGGGTGCCAGCCAGCGGGCGGGCGGATAGCGCTGCAGGTCGGGGTGCGTGGGGCTCCCTGACTCCCTGCGTGCCCATGCGGGTAGGGATGAACAAGCCGAATGTGGCCGGGGACCGACTGGGAATGGAAAATGCCCCTCTCTTGAGAGATGCGAGAAGAGGCGGGTAGAGCGGGCTGCAGGTCGGTGTTTTAAGCAGAGGAAAAGCTTTTCAGAGAGGGAAGACCGCTTTTTTCACAGCGCCGCATGAGCAAAACTGTGCTGTGGTAGGAAGCAGATGTTGCGAACTTGTTGAGTGGGTTTTGGAATTGTGTACCGAGTCGTTTAGTTGAACTTTCCTTTACATAAAAGGAAATGGAGGCCTCAAGAAAATTAGCGTTAGTTCCCTGGAGGTTAGAGCCTGCGCGAGCACGTATGTACGGATGCTTGCGGGCAAACGTGGATCTGCGAACACCGCTTCACGGGCAGGGTGACCTGGCGGCAGTGGAGTCTGAGCTGCTGAGGGACTCAGGGGGACTAGTGCAGGGCGTTTCCTGGCCATAAAAACCAGGATCAAAAGGGCAGATGTTAAAAAGACTTCCTTCAAGTCGTCGGGTTACGTTGCTGCATGTGAACATCTTGCAGTACGCTTGGAAAATGTTAGTTTTTGGGTACGATGCTTGTGAATCATTAATGTTGTTTTGAAAGCTGATGTCTAGGGCTGTGTATCTTTGCATGTGATATCCTGTGATTTATGGAGGAGTAAGTGAAGAAAGCTAATATTCTTCTTTTCTTTGTTTCTTCAGTTATCTAGTCAGAGCGAAGTCACCACAAGAGTCGTTCAGAGACTGTGTGAAAAAAGAAAGAAGAATGTCCTCGCATATGGATACTCCTTACCGGATGAATACAGTTCTCAATTCCCAGTTGTGCCATTTTCAAACATACACAGCTACCTGCCCAATACTGCCACGGAAACTCTTCGTATCAGCGGCTTCTGGGAGACGCTGTTGAGCCGGATAGGGGATGATGTGATGATGTATTTATTGGAACACTGTGCAATCTTTATGCTGGTTCCCCCTAGTAATTGTTACCAAGTTTGTGGGCAACCAATTTATGAACTTATTTCACATAATGTAGACTCATCCCTGGTATTTGTTAGACAAAGGTTCTCAAAGCATAAACGTACTAGCTTGCTTAAATATATGCGAAAAAGGCTTCTGTTTCATAGAAATTATCTTTTAAAGTCATATGGGTGGAAATACAGACAAAGACGTGAAGATAATGTCTCCAGGATGAGAAATGAAAGAACTAACAAGATACAAAGCTTAGTGCCCAGTGACCTGTGTTCTGCAAAAGCTGTTTCTAAAGCAAGCAAACAGATCAGAATGGTTCCTGAACATCAGGAAAAACAGAGTAGCTCCAGTTCATGTGTTTCAGCTACAGCTCCATCTCTAAAAAGGAAGATTAATAGAGAACAACCTGAAATTCCAGCCAAGCGGGCAAAAGTAGGGGAGAAAGTAAGAGAGGAAAAGGCTTGTAGTCTTACTCCTGATGTAAACCAAAGTAATTCTGAGAGATCTGAAACTGGGTATGTAGCACCACATTCTGAAAGTCTCATTAAAACCCCCGATACTTCTCAAAGAAGTAACAGTGCTGTGTCTGGTCCTTCTTTAGTTTGCTCATCTCTTGGCGGGAAGAAGTTTGTGGCAGGTAAAAGCTCTCTTCTGCAGGGAATTCAGAGTAACAAACCTTTGGGGTCCAACACTGAAATGCAAGCAGAATCCCATAAGAAAAGAGTAGAGATGCATACGTATGAATCTCAGTTGGCTTCAGGACAAACCAAACCCATGGAGGGTATTTCTTCAAAATGCAGTAGGCAGGAAAGTCCCCAACCTCCTTTGTCAAAGAAGTTACCAAACAGACTCCTGAGTTCTGCAGTATACGTTGAGAGGAAGTCTCTTCTGTATTCTCGCAGGAGTTTCCAAGAATGTTTTCCTAAGTCGTTTGTATTGAATCGCTTGCAGGGCTTTCAGGCAGGTGGAAGACGGCTTGTAGAAGCTATATTCTTAAGCCAAAATCAGGTGCAGCAAAGCCGTAACCAAAGGCTGCCAAAACGCAAGCGGAGAAAGAAGATGATGCCCAAACGCTACTGGCAAATGAGGCATACATTTCAGAAACTGGTAACGAACCATGGAAAGTGTGCTTACTTAGCTCTCTTGAGAAAAAATTGCCCCGTTTGGATATCTGACATCAATATGAAAAAAATCAAGCTGTCTTGTCAGGCAGCCGTGCCTGGGGAAGCAGAGGTTCAGAAGCAAGCAGAACAGTTTGGGAAAGAGCCTACCAAGTGTGTGACAAGTAGCAGATGTGAATCTGGTCGCAATGATGTGCCAGATAACTTAGGTGCTCCCCTTGCAGAGTCTGTGCGTGGGGAGTCACCGAGTGAGGAGCAAAACCCGGGAGAGGCGCGTGATTCAGCCCTCAGGGAGCTCCTCAAGCAGCACAGCAGCCACTGGCAGGTGTACATGTTTGTGAGGGAATGCCTGGAGAAGGTCATCCCCGCTGAGCTCTGGGGTTCAAACCATAACAAGTGCCGGTTCCTGAAAAATGTCAAAGTGTTCATTTCCAGGGGGAAGTTTGCTAAGCTTTCGTTGCAGGAGTTGATGTGGAGGATGAGAGTGAATGACTGCATGTGGCTTCGTCTAGGCAAAGGTACTTCTTACATTAAAGAACTAAGCGGTGGGGCTGTCAGCTGGTTGGTGGTCATGTTTAAAGTGGGAAGGGGAGGATATTGACTCTGGATTCAGAACTGCTGAGTTCATTGGTATTAACCATAGCCAAGAGAGCAAACCTAGTAGTGTTTGTAACTGATGGTGGAAGGACACTTAAGCTTGTCTTCCAAAACTTGTTTGCATTCATGCTTTTTGTGTTTAATAGAATGATGTTTTCATAAACATGAATTCAGAACCTTGGCTGAACAAAAACCAAAACTCTTTCCCATCCACTCCTACTATCCTAATTGCAGTAACTCCGAAAATCCATTGAAGTATGACCTACGCCCTTAAGGAATAAACACTGTCTGCCTCTGTTACTGAAAGAGTTCAGAAAGAACTAAAAGAAAATCAAGACACGTGCAGTGGCATGTGTTCCTCTGCTATGGGAGTGAAAAAAACCAGGTTTTTTTTACTCCCTCTTACCAACCCTCTGAGAAAGATGTGGTTATGGGATCCATTCAATACAGGGATTGCTTACTATAGAATCAGAATAGTTTGGATTGGAAGGTAACTTAAAGATCTAGTTCCAGCCTCCCTGCCATAGGCAGGAACACCTTGCACTAGACCTGGTTGCTCAGAACCCCATTCAGCCTGTCCTTGAAGGCTACCAGGGCTGGGACATGCACAGCCACTCTGGGCAACCTGTTCCAGTGCCTTACCACCCTCACAGTAAAGAATTTCTTCCTAACATCTAATCTAAACCTACTTTCTTTCCGTTTAAATCCTTTCCCTCTTGTCCTGTCATTACATGTCCTTGTAAAAAGGGCTGTCATTATCCATCCCCTTTTCTAGAGGCTTTCTCTAGGATCAAGAGACAGTTACTGAGCACTGCTTCAGCCTGGCTAATTGGTGGTGCAGAAGTCCCCAGTCTGAGCAGTCCCTGGCTAAAAAGCTCTTGTGAGGGCAACAGCTGATTGCTCCAAATTGTGTATGAATCCATTTCTGTTTAGTCCTCTTTTCAAATGACAGGTGAATCTTTCTTTTCTTGAGTTTGTTTTTCAGACACTATTCTAGAATTTAAATCTAGGCTGAAGCTGTGGTTGATTGCTGTGGGATCTAATGCATATTTTCATTGCTCTGTCCTTCTGTTCTCCATCTGTACAATCTGGATTGCACTCCCTTAACTGGTATGCTTACAGTGTTCATTCTTACCTGGTATTGTACTTGGATCCTACAGTAATGTGAGCTGAAAATGGTATTTTGTTAAAAGGTGCAGTAAGTTCTGAAATCATGACAGGTTCTTTCTAGGGCGGGAGGGAAATAAGAAGTCTGGTGTTTGACAACTGATGTCAAAAATGAAGGATGTTACACTTTCATAAGAAACTCTTAATTCTAAGAAATACATTATTTCTTCAGAAATTATGGTTCAAAACCACACTTTTCAAAATGCTGAGGAGTTAAATATTTTAAAAGGCTTTAGTGTAAAATACGTGTTTGATTCGTAGTCATTTGGAACATCTTATCTTTGAAAAATGTAATGCCTTCTTCTTTGGCCATATTCCAGGAAAAGCAACATATAGGCTTGTTTTAATTTTCATTAAAGTACTCGCATGTGCTTGATGTTTAAACATGCATTGAATTGCTTTGCTGCACTGTAGGTGGGGTTGCTTCTTCCTCCAAAAGTAGTGGTTTATTGACAGTTTCCTGAATTGTAGTCATTGTTTACATCTGTTGTCAAGAACTTAGAAAAGAAATAATCTATTTCCCGGGCAGCTACCTATCAGCATCCTGATTTAATTTGCATATTACAACTGCATGTTTCAGCTCTTCAGTCAGAGAGTTCTCCAGCAGTGGATTTTTTCACTGATGTTACCTGGCTTGTGTTGAAGTAGTAGCAGTCTTTTTTTAAGTGCTGTAAATACATGAAAGTGTCTCTGCCCTGGAGCATGCTAAAACTAAACAGAGTAGAAAACTGAAAATTTATTTTCGTTTTGTAAATTTTACTGTCAGCACTGTTGCATCAAAGTTAAGCTGTTTTTAACACATTTGTGGCATAATTATGATTTGTGCTAAGCAACTAAACTAATATTTCTGTATAGTTTCTTTAAGGATTCTGTTGCATTTTGGCTAAATTCTATTAATTAGAAAAATTATTATTGGAAGTTGGCCAAAAAGTTATTATTGTAGCCCGAGGTCTTATTCCCTACTCATCTGTATTTAGACATAATTACAGATCTATGTGACCGTAAATTCGACAGTAGTTAGGAATGCTCTGGATACATAATTGTTGTCCCATCTAAATATTGGAAGTACTGATGGACTTCAGGTGATTTGAAATTTTTCTTTGTTTTTCTTTGACTGCAGCAATAAGTTTTATGTAGGATGTCTGAAATAAAGCCTAACCCTAAAATTGATTAATTTTCACGTAATTGGGAAATCTGAATATCATTTTTATCCCCAAATCATCCCATTTTAATTTTGTTAATTTTTACAGTATACCTAAGTATTTTCAGTCTTTTGCTTCCTCTTTTTAAAAAAGTTTTATGTTGTAGTAGACTTGTTTATTTTACCTCTCCTTTCACAATAAACTTGCCTTTGTGCATTAAAGATCTTGCACAATCAATGTTGGGGGAAGAAAGTAAGTCTTTGGGCTGCTATGGCATGTAGTCATATCATCTGTGGCAGTTTGTCACTGCAGATTAGTTCTTGTGTTTGTGCTTTAAGCTTGGGTCAGTTGCATTATTTAATGTCCTGAAAATTTGGAGTGGCATAGGTGTAATTGTTTTTACTTGACCTTTTTTCTTTCTCATGACCTTAAACTAAGGCATAAGTTTCTTGTTTGTGTGTTCTCTTTCTTTACTCACACAAAGAGTTGATAGTTACTATAACTACCTTTGAATTGTTTATTGAAGGTGGCCACTTTGTTCCTGCCGATGAACATTGTTTCCGTGAAGAACTTCTGGCCAAATTCCTATACTGGCTGATGGATACCTATATTGTTGAGTTGCTCAGATCATTTTTCTATATCACCGAGACCATGTTCCAGAAAAACATGCTCTTCTACTACCGAAAATTTGTTTGGGGCAAGTTACAGAACATTGGAATTAGGTAACACTAGAAAACTAATTAAACATTAATGGATATGTAGAAATCATGTGTTTTGTAGTGTAAAGGTATATTTCTGCTTTAATTTATTGCCCGTTTATCTTCCTTTTATTTGCTTCATTTCCCAGAGCAAAATTCAACCTGTGATTGTAGCATGCACAGTTTGTAATTTCAGAAATATTTTGTGTGAGGAAAACTGATTCAAATTTAGACTTCTTTATTAGAAATCTTTGCAATAATAAAATCCATTATGAAGAGGATTTTGTTATGATAAATCTATTTTTACACCTTTTAGCAATGAGTAAAGCATAGTGACAGAATCCCAAAGTAACCTTGTGAAGGTTAATTTAAAAAATACTCAATTTGCTTCAACTACTTTAGTTTAGAAACAACAAAACCAAAACTAAGGCTCTGCTGAAATGCTGTAATACTCTGTTCATAAAAATCAGTCAGTAGCCCTGTGGTTTTAGGGGTTTTTTTTGAAGGTTAAGGGATTTAGAAGCCACAGCTCCTTTTTTAGGATGGCTGGAATTTCATGCTGGTTTTTTTGGTCTTAAAAATGCATGCATGTATTTAAGTTAGGGCATTATTTAAGATAAAATTTTAAACAATTAAGTGAGAAAATAGGAAAGGTGATTTTAATGGACAGCGTTATGCACCCATCGCCATAGTTCACATCTTTCAGGTTTTTGTTATAAATTGCTGGTATCTGAGGGAGCTTTGGAATGGTGAAAAATTAGCATACTTTGCCTGGTCTTTTAGTGGCTGTTTTATACGGTGAACCTTTTGCTTTTGCAGTGATCTCTTGGTCCACAGTGTTACATGTGTGATTTTTTTCCCCTCCTGCCCCATCACTCCCTGATTTCAGCATTGATATCTCCAGTGCCACTCTTTGCATTTGTGTTTGCACTTGATGGGGTCTCGATCTTGTTTGCAGTTGTAGCACAGAGTATGCACTTTAAATAGCAGTAGTAGTAGTAGAATGTAATTTTCAGTCCCACACATTCTGTCTGTCTTGTCTTCAGATTAACAGCTGTAGTGTTGCAATTAGTGCTTTATGCTGTTTTAATGTACTTAAAGACTATTTTTTGGCACAAAATACGATCAAGTACTGTCTTTCACATAGTAGAGATAATAATAGAAGTAGTAAATAATAGATTTTTAGCGGGGTTTGTGATTAAAAGAAAACAAATAACTTGGGGTTTAGCTCTTTTGTCCCTCTTCCCAGTTTCCCAGAAAAGCCCAGTGTGTAAGGACAGGGTGCTTTGAACTCAAAAGACCCTAATCTAGGGTCTTAGTTCTTCTGATTTCCTCCCCACATATTTCCTTACCATGCAGGAAGCCCCTTCTCGCCTTTGGCTTGGAAGGTCCCTAAACTGCAGGTTGTTGGAAGCTGGAGAAACATCCCAAGGAGGTACTGCCGCATGCTTGCACAAGGCGTGTTCTAAGAACAGGATGTTTGTTCTTGGCTACAGGAGTCATAGTTTATAAGGACTTCAAGTCTGATCTCAGCAGCTGCAGTTAAGCTTCACTGACAGGGCTTTCAATGCTGCATTTTCAAGTGTGATGTGTAACATGAGCTCTGCCACAAGTCCAGCTTCCAGCATTCATACAAGTGGCCAGCTGCCAGCTTCACGTGGGAGGAGAGGAACTGGGGTTTACAGATGTTGGGATACAGGTGTTTAGGGCTGCCTTGGCCACTTGGAGGCTGCTTAGACACTGTCTGCTCTTAACCAGCCATGCACTGCTGGTGAAGCAGTGCCAAAGGCTGTTGAGCTGCTTCCATCTTCCCTAGAGGAAGAGTATCTGGTGACATCAGTTGTTGCCCTGAAGGCTGTTTTGTGGTTGTTCTGGTTCTCCTCAGCTGTAGCTGCTCAAGGCAGTTGCTCTGAGCTGGGTCACAGGAACACATTGGCAGCCACTGATTCCTGTTGAGTTCTGCATCCTCCCCTGGAGGAAGAGAATGGATGGAACAGGCTGGACTGAGTGGACCTGGACCTTACTTGTGAGCTTACCCTTGCATTGACTATGTTGTCATTAGGGAGTAAATCCGTATCTTGAAGTACTGTCCTTTTGAGTAGATCATCCTGGGCAGAATTCTGCTCAAGGATATGGAGCAGGGTTCTGAGAGGGGCCCTGGATCTGTATATTAGCCTTGCTGTATTGGTGGAGAGCAGAATGTGCTGTCACTGTACACAGACAACTTTGCATTTATTTTTGAAGCTATACCAAACTTCATTCTCCAAATTAAAAGTAGAATTTACTAAAAAAAATTCAGTATTTTGTGATACAGTTGCTTCAAGTTAAATAGCCTGCAGTGTAAAGTTGTGTTTTAAAAATAATGAACCCAATGTTGTGGTTGACAGCACCTGTTTTCCTAAAGCTCATGCTCTGCCTGCCCTTGCCACACACAGTGGCTGCTGAGGATTAAAAACGCTGCAGAAATTCTGAATCTCCCCCATCAGATTGAGGTGAGATATCAAAAGACAGCAGGACCATCCAGTCAAGTTCCTTCAAGTTTCAGTGCTTAACACCGCTGAGAGTGCCAGTGAGAGCAGCATGGTTCAGTGGCTGCTAGATTAGCACACATTCAAAATCGTTAGCACTGCTATAAATGCCATGAAATAAGCAATGAATGTTGCTGCAGGCAAAGTGAAATCCAGTTCTACAGCTGGGTAGAGGAAGTAGTGAAGATCTGCCAGTAACTGGTCTTTGTCTTCACTTTCAAAGGAAGCCATATTTTTTAATATAGTGATAAAGGTTCATTTTTTTTCCTTCTAGTCTTGAATGTGAGCTGTAAAGGGATGGAGATTTGATCATTAAGTTGTTTCTGTTGAACTGGAGTTACTTGTTTTGTCCTGGTTATCTGTGGAATAGTATAGTAGATGTTGTGTTCAGCAAAGAATGTAATTCCATACGGAATAGTGATCCCTCACTGGGGAAAAGCAATCACTTCTGCTTTCCTTTGGGCAGCATCTGTACCAGGAATTTATTTTGCAATTTTGAATATAAATCCTCAAAACTCTTTTTTCAGTAGCTCAACTCACTGGCCCTGCATGCCACTATACCTTCTAGGTGTCATGCACTATCCCTCAGACCCCAAGAGTCCCAAGCAGCTGGATCATGAGCTTGTATTTCTGTTGTGTAGGCTCTCTTACCTGCATTCTTGGCTTCTCAGGTGTCTCCTAGAATATCTTTACCAGGTTTCCACCATTCACCCACTGCCTTTTGTAATAGTGTGGCCTCCTTTTGCTAAACCAGCCTGTTGGATTGTATGGGATGTAAAAAGTCTTCATGCAAATTTAGATCGATTGATGTCCAGTCTTTTGTGAAGGCTTGCATTGCCTCACTTACTTCCCGGGGTAGTGTCATAACTATTAGTCTGTAGGGCACATTTTGTCCATCTGAACAATACAAGCAGTGCAGGAGATTGATCCAGCTCTTTTATGTTGCAGGTAGAGTACTTTAACACTGCATCTTAAGTAAAAGGAAGGGCTTTTTCTCCACCACAATTCCCTGATTCATTGTATGGAAAAGTATTGATTTTGACAAAGCTTCATGCAATTGTAAATCCTGAGGGAGGAATCTGAGAGAAAAACACATTTCCTGTTAAGGTGAACTTGGGAAGCTCAGAACCTGTGACTTAGGTGCCTTTGGTTCTTCGTTATTTTCTGTTGTTCACTTCAGCTGACACCTGCCCGTCAGAGTCCTGGATACCTAAAGCCCTTATGTTGTCTGTGTGTCCTAGCACCTCTGTTAACTATAACTCCCAATAAGTGGTAGATCCCCTTGGGAGTAGAACAGCCCATTACAGTTTGTAAGTCCTTCTGAGGAGCTCTCTTAAAATGGTTTTCAGAAGGTTCTCTTCAGCTGTGTTAATGTCTTTCAAACTTCTGAAACCATGAGCAGTATCCAACTTCCTGTTTCTTGCATAAAACATATTTAATAATGTTCATATGTATACTACTAATCTGTGCTTAAATTTTAATTTGTGTTAAAGAGAGATTTTTATTTGCATCAAGCAGAAATGCGTGGTCTTGTATTACATTGTTATTAAGATACTGTGATATTGTTCTGAAATTCAGAATTTCGTGTCACTTTCTGTAGAGGTTAGTATTTGTATTATGTAAGAAAAGTATTTGGCTTTAATTATCATAAAGACATTAAGTGTTTTAGTTTTCTGCGTTTCCTATTGCTTACACTAAATGTGTATTTCTATTTTAGAAACCATTTTGTCAAAGTACAGCTACGGCCTCTGTCTTCAGAGGAGATTGAAACCATCCGTCAAAAAATTGTTCCTATGGCGTCAAAGCTCCGGTTTATTCCCAAACCAAATGGGTTGAGGCCCATAGTAAAAGTGAGCGGTGTTGTCGAACCACGAGCGCTCAGCAGGAAAAGCAGAGAAAAGAAGGTTTTTATTCACTTCGTTGTTTTATGTGCATTCGATGTAGGTAACTAATAAATAGAGTAAGGATTTTTGTTACATAAAACTAGTGTTAACATGGTGGACTTTAACATCCTAGTCAGAATGGTTGAATGAGTCTGTTGCAGCTTAGCTTCTCCCTTTCCAATGCTTTATTACCACAAGCCTTCAGTTCCAGAATCACAAACTACTGTTTGCAAACCTGTCTTAAGGAAATGAGCCCAACAGAATGACATGGCTTGTAAGGTAATCCCATTTTTTTGATATGGGTGAGTCTAGCCTTTTGGGATTTGCCTGAATACTGATGGTGCATGTTGATCTGTGAAGTTGCCTGCGGAGCCAGTGGACAGTGGAGAGCTGGGTGCATTACAGAAGAGGGTCTAAGGAAGGGCAAGGAAGCTGGAGCAAGCGTGGTAGAGAGATAGGAAGGAAGCTGAGAGTAATTGCAGTGTGGGAACGAGACAGAACACTCGGTGCATGGAGTAATCTATTTAACAGGGCAGTTAACCAGAAGACACAGTAGCAGCCCAGTTTCACTGTCTTGCATGGCTGCATTAATTGCTCTTCCTTAAGGCTGAGTCTCATTCACAAGATTGAATGTTCCGCAGATGGGTGAGGTGTCAACAACTTCTTAGCACTTACTGTTCAGACCATGTGATCCCAGGGCAGACAAAAAGAGCATCAGCTGAAAGCTGTTCTGAACTGTGAAGTGTTATTTTAGGTAATATTCAACGTCATGGTGTTTACAGAGCTAATCAGCCTGCACGACTTCAGTGCTGCTCTGATGTATTTGACTATCCCCACAGCTGAGTTAAATCTTTGCTCAATTATTTGGATAAAGTACCTCCAGAGGCCCAGCCGATGGAGCAGCTGGAGTTAGCATAGAATCTCAGAGCACACCTTCTCTTTGCTATTCTTGTTGCTGTCGTTATCTTCAGCAGAGTGAACGAATGATATTTAAGAATTTATTTTCAGATTGATGACAGTTTTATTTGCTGGCATTCATCTCTTTATCACTGTAATTACTACACCTTGATTTCCAAGAGTCAAGTACAGGAACAAAAACATTTTCCATAGGATTTAACTATAACAAAAAAAAATAAAAATCTCTGAGTCTGTTTTGTCATTTTGAAGTAGTTACTGCAGTGATATTCAGGCTTTCTGAAAGCTTCAGAATAATACACTAAAAACCTAAGTTTAATCTCAAACTTCATGTAAATTTGTAATCTTTGTATTGCACAGAATTTAATGTGTTTCAGCATAATTTAAGGTGACTCTCTTTGGTCTCTTTAGATGAATCATTACAACACTCAACTAAAAAATCTGTTTAGTGTGTTAAATTATGAACGGACTATAAACACCAGTTTTATAGGCTCTTCAGTGTTTGGAAAAGATGATATCTACAAAACATGGAAGCAATTTGTTACAAAGATTCTTGAATCTGGTGGTGAAATTCCCCATTTCTACTGTGTAAAGGTATGTGGTTTTAATTACATATTCAAACTAGCTTTTCAAAACCAGCTTGTGCAGACACTTTTGTAGCTGTGTTAGCTGTAATCTGACTGCATAATTATTTTATTCTCTAAATAAAATTTTGTGCATACCTTACAGACTCTGGTTAGTTTTTTGATGGGCATGGTTGATTGCTTTTTGTGGATGGGTGTCCCTACAGTAGAGTTTCCTTTACTTGGGTGTTTTTCTGCCTATCTTTCTGTCGTGTAGCAGCTCCTGCTACTATACATGCACTGAATTTTTTGCAGTTACGTTTAACTGGCTATAAAAGTGGGGTAAAGATATAAGCTCAGATAGGCTTTTGAGCCATATGAAAACCAGGAGAAACGTTCTATGTGCATTTGAATAAAATCAGTGTCTCTTAAAAAACTGGTCTCTTCTATCTCAGTGTCATTAGTTTCTGTTGAAAATGAGCACATGACTTCTGGTTGGTGTCTTTCCAGTGAGTTTCTTCTCCCAGTTCAAAAAAAACAGTGCTTGTTGTAGCCCACTATTTGAAGGAGTTTGTTCTTCACACTTTTGTCAGTTCTGTCTAGCAGGCAACATTTTGTGTTTGAGCTCAATTCATAGCTTTGAATTGGGGCAATGTGTACAGAAATATGTAAATTACACAGATTTATGTATATTATAGGGGGGCTCCTTTCTCTTATCACATATGTCACTTGTCATCCTGCCCTGAAATAACTTTTGTAATTTTGTCTTATCTTTTTCTGCCAAAGGGTTATGTCCTTGACACAATTTATGTTACAATAATCCTAAGATTGTTGCTTCTACAGAAAGTTTTCTGTTTTTACTATGACAAGTAAAAGCAGAATTCAGTTTCCAATATGAGGTCTGGGAAAGGCAAAATATGTAGGTGTGCAGCTTTCCAAAAGTCAAAGATGTTATCTCCATGGCCATATGGAGAGGAAAGTTTCTTAAAATATTTAAATGTAAAAATATCAGCTGTTAAATCAACTTAAATGAGGGTTCAGTGATAGATTTAAGGTTGCATATGGTATCATTTTCTGTAACAATAAGAATTGTGCTAAAACTGTTGATTTGGGTATCACTTCTAAGGGAATACTTGATGAGTGGGAGAAGGTTTTTCAGATAAGCAGTGAGTTTTTATTTTGTCACAAATATGGCCCGATGCAATAATTTTACTCCCATGTGATCTATTATTCAGCCTTGCTTATATATTACAGCAATACTTTTTTTATGCGGCCACAATGTTTACAGCGATATTGCTGAATACGTAGTGGAAGATGTTTCTTCTGTTTCAGGCTGATGTGTCCAGGGCTTATGATACCATTCCTCACAATAAGCTTGTGGAAGTGATTTCGCGGGTCCTGAAGCCCGAGAAGAGAACTGTGTACTGCATACGGCGCTATGCTGTGATTATGATTACCCCAAGTGGAAAAGCCAGGAGGCTCTATAGGAGACATGTAGGACTTCCTGATTTCTTCTGTTTGCTATTGTAAATGTATTTTGGTCCAAGGAAAATTTTTCCTTTATAGCTTTCTTTAGTCACAATTTGAATTGGTAAAGCACTTAATAAACCCTTTTAAAATACTGTTAGATATTTTCCAGGGGTAGAAAAGTTTCTTTTTAGTCCATAACTTTTAAAGTTTTTACTCACTTTTAGTAAAAATAAAGATAAATGTGTTGTGGAAATAGAGATTTGTGAGTGAGACATTTCATTTTAGCAGTAGCAGAATTGTTGGATTAAAATAACACAATAATGTTATTATTGCTGGTCCTTTGTCCTCCAATGAATAAAGAAGTCAGATAATGAGTTTTCTATTGCTTTTATCATTTGTTTCTTTACAATTTACACAAACATACAGGTTTCTACTTTCAAGGATTTTATGCCAGATATGAAGCAGTTTGTGTCCCAGCTGCAGGAGAATGCCTCATTGCAAAATGCAATAGTAGTTGAACAGGTAAGCATTGTGAGGCTTCTTTTCAACTGAAAAAGAAAGCTACAGAAGAATTAGAGGAAGATTGGGATTTTTTACTTGTATGTATATGTTATATGGTGACGTTACCTGTCTGCTCATTAACCAGCACCTTCTGTAGAAAGACTTTTGTCATCTCCTCTTTGATGTTTGTAACAGGCTCTCAGTGTTCGGTGGGAGGAGTGCGCCAGGCAAGAAATCTGACAAAAAGTCCTTCTAAAATTCTCCCAGATTTTCTCATTATTTTATCAAACTCTCATTTTAACCAGTGTTTTCTTTTTCCTTTCCTAATTTCATTGTTTCTTGCAACAGTCTTCAAGTGAGAAATTAATTGTCTAGTAAAAGCGGGCATCAGCACTTCCTAACTCCAGAATATACAGAAGTAAGAATGAGCAAAATGTATTATAAGACAAGTAGCTAAGGATGTGACATCTTGACTAGCAAACTGCACAGAATAGATTTTTTTTGTTGTTGTTTTAAGATCTTATTTTATGCCTACTTAAAAATAAAAACTGATTTTAAGGATTACCTGTCAAGGTTGATGAGAGTGAACTCTTCTTTAGGAGAGTTAAGTGCAACGCAAACAAGATCAACTCTTAAAATTTTTGTTAAAAGAGATTTCTTACTTTCAGTGAATTAAAGTATATTTAAAAATTACATGTATTTTAAATTTACTCCAACTGATGCTTTGTTCCAAGAAGCAAGCATTCTTCTGTTTTAATTCTTGTGATACAAGTGTTTGTTCTTTAAGACTTCCTTCTGTGCAAGGAGCATGACAAAGGCATAAAAGTAGGTGATATATGGTCAGTCAGTTTCTTCATACATTTCCTTGCTTGGAATCATGGTGTTCCGTAATAAAAATCTACAAGATTTCCTGAGCATCAAATGAGCAGACAGGTATGTTCTTTTGTTCTTTCAGGCTAGTAATTCCTCTTTAAATTTTTCTTTTCTAAACCTGGCAGTGAAAAATGACAAGGTTGACAAAAGGCCGTTTCTAACATACAAGCGAAATGACCTTGTATGTATCTGTGGACATAGGAGTAGAATATATGGTGTGGCTGGTGTACAATTCCAGGATCCTACAAAAATAAGAAAATATAATGAGTGCCTGAATGAAAATGGAAACTAGCTGGGTCTCTAATGTATAAGTACATTTTGTTATGTTTTTGAAAACTAATTTAGATAACTATACTAGGTATTGCATGAGCAGCAGTGTTGTATTTAAAAATATTTTACATTTGAAAACAATTTGTGTGTCATTTTTTTAAAAGAACAAAGTGTTTTGAGAACAGTATCATGTCAGGCCAGGTGTCTGTACCACTGGTACATCACATTATCTTTTCAATGCAAGTAATCATGGTCTTTGCATGGCTCTGTCAAAAGTTAGGTGCATTTGTCTGCTGTCTCATCTATGCAAGTAGTAAGTAATTTTATTTTAACTTGAATTAAGTTATTGTTAAAGGTATTTAAATTTTTGTAAATGGATTTTTTATCATACAGTTTTAAACAAAATGTTCCTTAAATATTGGATGGGCAGTAATGCATGGAAGTGTTGGTAATACCCAGAGAAGTGTGTGTTTTGCAGCAGAATGGGCAAGTGAGTGTATCTAGACTTGGGGAGTCATAAAGATCGTGACCTACAGAAATTGTCCTACAAGATAGAAACTGGCCAAAAGAGTGAGGTCTTATACATTGTAATAATCCAATATATTATGCCAGCACTTTAAAAAGTGGGTTTAGATGTTACATTTGATTTCTCCTAAGACAAAACAAAACAAAAAAAACAACATCCAACAAAAAATTAACTTGTTGGATGTGAGCAGCTTTTTAGTATGTATGTTCAGATCTTGGGTTTAGGCTTTGTCTTTTCACTTACTTAGGAATTTGAGCTGCTACAGTCTACTTTTTAAAAGATTTCTGGATATCTTCAAAGTTACAGTGTATTTTTCGTTTCAAATCTTGTTTTGTCACATTTCTAGAGCTTAACTTTCAATGAGACAAGTTCCAGCCTGTTTAATTTTTTCCTGCAAATGATACATAACAGCATCCTGGAGATTGGGAACAGGTAAAAAAGAAATTAGTTATTCTTTGTATAGCATGCTTGGTTTGTTTGTGTTCTGTTAAGAGGATACCTTTAATTGACTGTGGGGACTTTCGATAGTTGTCTTTTAAAGATTTTTATGTAATATTAATTAGAAATTTGTGTATCAGTTAAAGTGCCAAAAAAGTATGTAGAGTTTGGAATCAAATTTATATTGAATAAAATTTCTCTTTCCTACCTAGATGATGTTAACTATTCACAATGCATTATTCTATAGAATATGGAATAACCATCATAATGTATTATTCCATAGAATATGGAATAACCTTCTTTTAAAACTGCAAGTGTAATTCAAGAGGAAAATACTTTAAAATGGTGGGATACATAGTGGTGAGCAAAAGCAAGGGTAACATCCAAGCAATCGTGCAAAAGCCTTGTTAGTCATTTCCATGTAGTGCAAAATTAAACCTTTTCTGCATGGTTTTGCTATTTGGCAAGTTACAATAAAAATAAAAGGCCATAGCAATAGGAATTTAAATTATTGGCAACTCCAAAATTAAGAATCAGATGTTACAGAAGGTGGTAATGCAGGTTTCTTCTTGTGTTGGTAGAGATACTGACTTGATATCTATATTTTGCCTCTAGGTGGCAAATGTGTACCATGTCTAAGAGAGGAACTACTTAAATGATTGTTATTTGTAAATTCCGAGTGATGTATATTAGAATGAATAGCTTCTCGCTCTGGAAAAAATACCTTTGTTTTAGAATACTTATTTTAGAATCTCACAGGATTGAGGGAGAGTGAGAAATGCTCTCAAGGAGTCACACAGAAGCATGTTTATAGTTTTTTCTAGCATTGATGCTTACACTCCCTTTGGCAGAATCAGAAGAATACTCTTGTGGCATACTTTAATAATGACTAACCAATGTGAATATGTTTCATGGAATTTTAATGATTTCCAAGAAAGCACACCCTGACAAAACCAGCTTCACGCTTTTAAATTGTCACAACTTGACTGAAAAAATACTGTTTGTCCTGAAATGAACTTACCCTTTTTAAGCAGCTTGTTCTTTTTTGTCCAAAAAACCCCCCATATGTTTTGTAAATAAATACTCTTTTTCTCAAAAAAAAAACCCCAAACGGTTAGTCAACATTAACTTGATGTTTTGAGAAAAATGCTGATTATTGAGCTGGGGACCTCTAAGGAATCTTTTAATACCATTTGATACATTTATCAAAAGTCTGTAAGAAAATAAAATTACTGCAAGGAAAATTTTCAGATACAATACAGGTATGATCAGTACTCAAAAGTACTTTGTGGTCTGAATTCATTCTCTTCAGCTTCACCAAGTCATTCATGTAATAGTGGTGAAATGGACATTATAGTATCTCACTGGTTCAAAGAAGTGTTGTGAAAATAATTCCCTTGGGTTTTGTGAGCCATACCCATTTGGTTGATGCCAGCATAGAAAATTCTCCCAGTGCACTTTGTTTCATGTATAAGAATACTTCTCTTGAAGCTGTCACAGTAAGATGTAACATAGAGAATTAAAGAACTTTATGGAAGGATGTGTCTGCAGCAGAAGGAGGCCTTGTGGTTTGAGATCAGTTATACAATTTTTCATTTAATGGCAGTTTTCTCCTGCAGTTTGTTAATACAAAAGGAATATGTGTATTAGTGGGGTTTTTTTCACTGTTAAAGTTAAAACTTCTAGATCTCTGTAGATTCTTAGAAGTAAGAACAAAAAAATTTAAGGCTAAGTGGCAAACATATAAGTTTCAATAAGAAATATGCTATGTTATACTTGGAAGAAAAAAATACTCAACAGCTATCATGATCTTGTTGCATGTCTTGATTTTTTTGTTTTCTTTTATTCTTTGGTAGGTACTACTTACAGTGCTGTGGAATTCCGCAGGGCTCCATTTTGTCAACCTTACTTTGCAGCTTATTCTATGGAGACATGGAAAACAAACTGCTCTCTGGAATACAGCAGGATGGGTAGGGATGCTTTGTGCTCCGTTACAGTAATTCATAATATATAATATGCGTTAGTCATTTTCTCTGATGTTTAGTTTTGAATTTCAAGGATTTCCAACTTCATTAGGAGTGTGCTGCACACAAACATCTCTGCAGCTTTGGTGAAATTGTGGTTGGTTTTTTTGGGAGAATTTCCCCATTACGAGATCGGGAAGAAAAATGCCGAGAAGTTTTCCTATATCTTTGGTATTTTTCCTATACCTTTGAGATTTATTCTTAGACCACTGTATTTAGGGATGCTGTAAAGAGTCTCACAAGCTGCTGTTGTACTTCTGAGAAGCTTATGGTTTTGCCTTGCTCATTCCCACATCATCTGTGGTCGTTTCACCTCAGACAAGATGAGATGTTTGTTACAGACTTTCTCATACTCCAGGCTTCTGCCTGAAGGCTTTCCAATGCACCATCAGTAAATCTTAACATTTTATCAAGGTCAGAGCTTTATAGCAGATTTTTTTATGAGGTATGTTGGTTCTTGTTTGAAGCCCTGTGTGACTTTTGGTAAATTTTCTCAGTCTTCGTGCCCTGCATGTGCTTGCTCCTTAGGAGCTTGATAGAAAGCTAGCCTGATAAAAGCTTTACCTCTTACTAGCTGTAAAAATTTTAAGATTCCTTTTACCTTTATATGAACAGATCCTCAGCTGAATCCTGGACTAGGGTGTTTAGTCATAAACTGGACCCTGACATTTGTTTCTGTTCAGACATCTCCCTTCACTGCTGTGAATTCTTTCCAAAAAAGAAAAAAAGAACTGTGTGGGAATACTCTAGATGAGTGCATCTGTCTGGTGTCTCTTCTTGGGAGGCTTGCTGGGTGTCAGAATTTTAAACATTTCCCTACAAAAGTAGTAGTTCTTACAGGCTTGAGGATGCTCTGCTGAGAGTCTGAAAAGCTGTCTGTTGCTTTCAAGGGGTGTTGCTTACAAAACTGAAATTATGAAACTGATATGATTCAGAAGAATGCACTTTCTAATGCAGCAGCTGTCTTTATATAGAGCAGATTTTAGAATGTTGCTTAGGTGTCTGTTGAATGATCGTCATAATTTAATTTGTCCTTTAAGTCAGAAGAGTAAGGTGGTTATTGACTTGGCTGGGCCAAGGTGCAGCTGATCTGATCATAGTGGTGGCAGTACTCTTGCTCTGAAGAAGAGACTCTACATCATCATCTCCAGAGCTACTTCTCTGTGATCTCCTAGGGAGGATTTACCAGAAAAATACGGGCATGCTTGGGGGCTGAATTCTGTTGGAAAAGAAAACTCCAGCCTTTACAGTGGTAGATGGTATTCTGTTTTACACTCAAAGTGTAGCTTCATAAACAAGTTATTATATGGTAAATGAAGATAGAGTTGGAGCCTATCAAGAATCTACTTGTGTACCTGGTCTGGCACCTCTTTTCCTTGTCTTGTAGAGAAAGATACTGCAAATTCTCTTTTGGAAAAGTGTAAACCCCTGTATCCAAGGAAGCCACTGTGGAGTAGTTTGTGTGTTGTAAATTCCTTCCTGTTTCATATAGCCAGTGTCATTGCTTTTTTGTTTTATTTAATTTTTTCATTTATGTTTAGGAAAGAAGCAAAACTGAGAATTTTCTTCGTGAATCTCAATTTGGAGTTCACATCAGCTTCTACCATCTTGTGAATTAAAATAGGCACACTGTTGCTCTGAAGTGTATGAAAAACTTTGAAAGGATTACACGTTAAAAAAGCTAACATTGGTTTCTTCTTGATTACAGAGTCCTAATACGTCTCATTGATGATTTTTTGCTGCTTACACCACATTTAACGAAGGCAAGAACTTTTCTAAGGTACGCTATTAGAGACCTAGTCTTCAAAGTCGTAAGCATTATTACCTTTTGCTTAATTCTTTTTCGTCTTTATGCACATAGGTGTATTTGTTTTATGAGTTAACAATCAAGGGCTATTTTGGAGTCCTTGGCAGTAGCCTGTGCTTGGGAAGAATCCTAAAGCCGCGTTCTCGATAGCCAGTTAATGATCTGTTGCAGTTCACATGGTGGGCGATTCCTGCTTAAGTTTAAATTAGGGACCTACCTACTAACCTTGGTGGAGCTTCAAGCAAAAATCAGTATTGCAGCCTAACCAAAGCAGCTGACAGTTGTCTTTTGAAACCATTTTCCCTCAAATTTTTAAGATGTCTTATTTACATTCTCAGAATTTTTATTGGGCATTCATGCTGCTGCTCTCTATTCCCTGGGAAAGAATACAGCTCTTGTCTGACCCAATATTGCCAAGAATTTTCTGGTCATTAACATTCCATAAGGAGTGTCTGAAGATACCAATAGCATGGTAATAGGCAGTTCACACAGAAGTTTTAAACCAGTAATTCTTTATTGTGATTCAGAACTACCTTTTCTTTAAAAATTGAATCCCAGAAGAGGCTCCTGGTTACTGCGGATGGGAGTGTACAGTCAGTCCCAGGGGAGTTCTGCTGATGCCAAAGTCAATTTGAAGGATCCAGAGGGCAGGTCTTGAAGAAAAGCTAAGCTTCTGCAGTGTAGTCAGTTGCATCATGCTTTTCAGTAGTCAGAAAGATGCAGCTCTGTAGTGAGCCTGAAAGGTGATTGAAAGCAATCAATTAAGTACAGTTTGAAGTATAAATTATATGAAATAGTAGATAGTGTACTTTGAAGACTTCATTTGTCCTCATTTCCTTATCAGAACAAAAAGAAATTTCTAGGGATCTGTGGGTTTACAGTTCTGGGAACAATAAATCAAACTAACAGTGAGTGCCTCAAGCTGTTAATCTCTATAACATCTTTTCAGCACAATGTCACTTGAGGAGCAGTGCAGATACTGTCCTTCTTGCCCTTTGAAGTCATCTGCATCTTTGTTCTATATCAACTTCTGCACCAGCTGTGTTGATTTTTCTATAGAGAAGTAGCCTTTTCTGTGAGAGATTTCCAGAACTGTTTACAGATCCTATGAACTCTCTGCCACAAATGGAGTAGTACCAGTTTTTCCTAACATAATATTAGAACCAGACGACTCAATAAATTAGTTTTGAGGAGACAGCATTATGGCTGTGACTCCCCAAGAAGAGCCGCCTACCTCTTCCTCTCTTTAAAAGGATGAAGCCTTCACAGAAGTACGTTGCCAAGTAAGACAAACTGCTGCTTGTCTATGACACTGCTGATCCAATATGTCACAGGTAATCAGCAGGCATTCTGGCAGCGAAAACATTCTTAGGGAAAATGTTGCCCTCAAAGTTCAAAACTCTTCATCAGATAAATGAGGTTCCTGTTACATGGATTCTCTTTGGTTTTGTTAACTTCCAATAACAGTTACTTGTCATCTGTCTTTTTCCAGTGATTTTGATCTCAGAGATTTCTGTGAGTGTGGTTTATACAGCTTGTCTCAAGTGTTGAATGGCTGACATGCTTAATTTGCATTAATCTGTAAAATTTTTTCTCCATTATCTTCAAGTTTATTTATTTTATGTATTTATTTACTTCTAATATCTTTACTTTCTTTATTTCTAGCTGTGTTCCTTAACCTAAAGAGTTGGCTGTGGTTCCCTTTATTCTTTGATTTCTGCCTTTTTGTTCAAGATCTCGTGTCTTGCAGCATGGCGCCAGTTTTTGTCTGCTTTGCTGAGGGGGGGGCTTAGCCTAACTATTTATATCTATTTTAGGACTCTAGCAACAGGTATTCCTGAGTACGGCCTTTTAATAAACCCAAGTAAGACAGTGGTGAATTTTCCTGTTGATGATATCCCAGGATGTTCCAAATTTAAACAGCTGCCAGATTGTCGGTTGGTCCCGTGGTGTGGTTTGTTATTAGATATAAAAACACTTGAGGTTTACTGCGATTACTCCAGGTAAATAGAGTTGTACACTCCAGTGCTTTACAGTATCTCGTTCATAGTGGGAGAAGCACAAGGGTGTGTTTGCAGTGGTGTAATTGAATTAATTGCAAAATAGATTGGGATTAATTTGGTAAAGATGAGAGGGACTAGCAATCCTTTCAACATCAGTGGTGTTTCCTCTGGTACACTTCAGATGGGAAAGAATGTGTGGGGAAGTGGGGAAGAGAACTTCTCTTTAAAATAGCAACCTTGACCATTTACACAAAACAATCTGAAGTGACATAAAACTCAGGACAGGATAATGTATCCTACTGAAAAGTTCTGTAGACCCTTTACATGGACTACTAGAGATGGTGTTAGACATTTGCTAAAGGTGGAAAAGAAAGAACTATTTAAGCTCAAGGATAATATTGCTGCATTATTGACCATTTTTAGTATAAACAGCTCTTAAGCATTTAAGTGGGAAATTAGGAGGAGGTTTTCCACCAATAGAGTGATAAAGCTCATCAGTAGTCTTCTTAAACAGAAATGTTTGGTCCTTTTAGGAAAGGAATTTATATGGCATGGTTTCCCATAGCAAAGGACCAAAATCAACAGCCAAAGAGATTTATTAGCTAGCTGAGTTCTTGAAAGAAACAGTTTAATTTGAAAAGGGTATTGATGCTACTGGTCTGGGAAACACTAATCAGAATCATAAAATCATGGAATTGTTTATGTTGAAAAGGATCTTTAAGATCGAGTCGAGCCATTAACCCAGCACTGCCGAGTCCACCACAGTGTTTGTTACAAGGCTTTGCTTTTGATAAACTTGACTGAAGTAGCTGGAACATCAGGGTTGTTCCAGTAACTAAGGTGGCTTCAAGCCTAAGCTCCTGCATTGCATGGATCATAGATAAGATGATTGTCACTGGAGTAATTAATAATGTTCTGGCTAGACCATGTGTTTAAGAAATACATTTAGTTTGTTTTTAAGGTTATTGATTTGGCTTTTTTTAGCAGGGTGAATTTTTCAGCCCCTGAAGTATTGAAGTCAGCCCTTAGCTAATACCCTTAGTGCCACAGGGCCTAGTCTCTTTCAACATTGAATTTAATTATGGTCATCTTTTAGCTACTGGATCATTGATTAGCAGGAAATCTCTGTAACATGGGAAGTTAAATGAGGCTTACTTTACAGAATTTAATTTAGTCTATTAGCCCATGGAGTTTAACTACTTTTTTTTTTACTTCTTTAGTTATACCTGTACTTCTATCAGATCAAGTCTTTCCTTCAATTCAAGTAGAACAGCTGGGAAAAATATGAAATACAAACTGAGCGCAGTCCTCAAACTGAAATGTCATAGTTTATTTCTTGATTTACAGGTAGGAATATGAAAATTGATGTTTGGCAATGTTGTGATTAGTTATGAAGAGCATTAAAACAGCTTCGAGTTCTAACATAAAATTTTATTTTGAGAGGAAGTCCACATAATCCGGAAATGTTGACATCAAATAAAATATAGGGTCTTCCAGAAGTGATCCTTCACAACACTGTTAACTTAGTTGCAGAAAAGAAATCTTTAAAGTTTAGCATAAAATGGTTTTTGTTTACATCTTCAACAAATCCTATTATGACACTAAAATATTCTTATAGCTCTGTTTCTATTCTGTTCTAGATCAACAGCCTTAGAACAGTTCTCATTAACATCTACAAGATATTTTTACTCCAGGCTTACAGGTAGGTCACTGTCTTCTGAAGTAAGTGTCAATGTTTCATTACTCTTCCTTGACACACGGAGGAGCTATGAATTAGAAAAAAAGTGTGCCATGTAAGTGTGCAGTGCATATATTTTACACGTATATAAATGTATGATGTGTGCGGTAGTAAACGTCAGTAGTAGGTCAAGTTATTCTTGTTTCAACACTGTTCTTAAGTAATACTGTTAGTTTTAGGATGCAGGAATATATTTGATGTGCGTGTTTAAATGATATTTCACCAGATGCATTTTCAGTGTCTTGGTTTTGACAACTGACCTCAAGATAACCAGTCTGTTTTGCTTCAGGAGTATGACAAGAAGCCTTATTAACCATTTTATAATTAGATCAGTTAAATGTTAGCCAGTTTATATTAGAACTTTGACCCAGTATAACTTTAGGTAAAGTGAGGTTTCATTCTACCAAGTTAATTGTAGTTTCTTATTGTTGATAATGTTTTAATTGCTCCTTAGCTGGTAATATCTTGGCATTTGTGAGCTGGGCTTGATCAGCAGAGGAAGTGAATGTTTTCAACAAAGATAAGAGAAAGAAATCAAAACTGATAAGCAAGTTGGAAGAAAATACGAAACTCTGTACATTGAAAACTTTGAATGATTGGCAGCAGCAAGTAATTGGATTTTTATTGTTTTAACATAGAAAACGTGCAAGAGATTCCTCACTCTTCGCAGAAATCAGATGTTGCTCTTTTGCTATGCTCACACTTGTTACGAAGGGACATTTTGGTTTTGTTCTTAAATTCGTCTTGGTCCACTCGGTCCATTCAAGCTGTATTCTTTGTCCAAGAAGTGTAATTGCGTTTGTCTAGTACAGCACTGATGTGTCCAGCTCTTAAACTTTTGTGTTGTGGGTGATTTAAGATTTTTCTCTGATCAATGTGATCACTTAGTTACTTCTGTTTGGTTTTATGGTAACATTCTGACAGTGGCCTTTATATGTTATTTAAAGGACTGTCCACCGTGATAACTGCATGTCAGGTTAATTCTGCCAAAGACCTGTAATGCAGCATGGTACTTAGGTTTATCCTCTAAATATTGAAAATGTCACAGTTTTTTTTAAGTGATTGCAATATACTGGGTTAATTTAAAAAACAAGTATATACATTTTTGATTAATTAAAAATCAACATTGTAATTCAGCATAAGCACGATTATAATGCCTGAGTCTGAAGGTAAAAAAAAGTCAGCAGTTTTAAAATATTTTCAAACAGGTGTAAGGAAGCATATGATACAAATAATTTCTATAGAGTTGGCTTCCAAATAGGCAAAGGAGTGAGTGTCCTGGTCTGTGGAATCATTTGGAAGTCTATTTTCCTGCATACCTGAACAGAATTTTTTTCCTTTCTTTTTTCTTCCTCTCACACTCTCTCATGTGGGTGTTCTCTGGTGGCGTGGTCTGTGATATGGAATTGGTGACGATGTGTAGTTTAATTTTCACTGCACATAACACAATTGCTGTCCTCAGAGGAGAAGTCTGTTACCAAGGCAGATGGCTCTCAGATCTTCTTTCAACATAAAATCTAGAAATGAAGGTCATATATGTCTGACATGCCAGGAATGTGTATATATGAGAGAGATGTCATGCAGTAACAGTGTTGATGCAGCTAAAGACTGTTGGGTGCTTTTAAATGCATAGTTCCTAAGCTATGTAGTCATAGTTTCACTTGAAATTGTAAACGACTTTTGATTAAATAGGCTGTTTTTGTGAACAGGTTCCATGCCTGTGTTCTTCAGCTTCCATTCAACCAGCAAGTTAGAAAAAATCCTCATTTCTTCCTAAGGATCATCTCTCAGACTGCATCATGCTGCTATGCTATCCTAAAAACAATAAATGCAGGTATAGGATGTTAATGGCAATGAAGTAGTGGTTTTGGATTTGTTTGGGGTATGTTTTTAGATAAATAAAACATCTTGAATGTGCAATCTGATGATGTAATTTTGGGATAAAGATCAGGAATGAATATTATGAAGTGCATGATAAGAATCACAGTGCATTTTTCTCCTTAAACTTCTTGGACTTTTCCAAAGATTGTTTTGCAAGCACTAGTTTGTAGTTTTCTGCTGATGTACGAGACTTCACCGACTACACAGGTTTCTAGCAAAAAATGCTGGGGTGATTTTATAGAAAGAGGAGAGATCAGGCATACTTCTTAATGCTGATAATTTTCAGTTACATTATTTTCATTTTCTATCTCTAGGGATTGCTGAAGGTAACAAAGGTGTATCTGGCATATTCCCTATTCAGGTAGCAGAATGGCTCTGCTACCATGCCTTCACTGTCAAACTGTCAAATCACAAAATTATTTACAAATGTCTGCTTACACCCTTAAAAGTCTGTAAGTATTCAGCTATTTTTACAGTTTTATCTATGGTTAATTGTAATAAAACTTAGAAACTAATGGATTTTTAAAGTTTTCTCATCCTAAAATGTTGTTCTCAGATGTACATTAATGATCTTTCTGATTTTATTCAAATTTACTTAGTATAAATTGGGAGATTAAAATGTTTTTCAGCAGCACATGTTCTAGAGCTTTGTTCTCACAGGACAGTTGATGCTTAGCACTCAGTAAGCTTGTACCGTTCGGAAGGCTTAATAGGACTGGGTTAATCATGTAAGTATTCTCAGCAGGTTTAACTAAATGAAATACAAATGCTCAAGCTTCTATCTTAAGAAATGTAGATTAACTGGCAACTAAATAAACTCCTCTCACAATTTAAACTCTTACCCAAAAAAGTGTCACCAGGGTCACTTGGAAGCAGAAGCAGTGGCTGCACTGCATGTGTATTCTTGTAGAATTGTGGCATTGGTGTGTCTCTGACACTTCCATTTGGTGAAAGAAGCTGTCTGTGTCCCTGGCCCCTGGGGAGCTCTCTCCTTAAACAGTTGTGCAGTCTGCCTGCAGGCCAGACAGAGAAATAATAGAATTTTCAGTTTTAAGACATTAAAAGTGCACAGCAAGGGGTTTTCCTGAAGCAGCCAGTACTGTTGATGAATTAGCTGCGGTGAATCTTGACACTAACTCTGTAGTTTGCACTCTGAATGAGTCATTGCTTGGGCAATTTTGTTATACAAGACCAAGAAATTCTTGGGTCTTACTCCAGAGTAACACCTGTTTGATTTGATATGTATCGTAAGCTTTCTTCGATAGCTGCACTGAGGTCCAGTGCCCCTAAAAGAGAGCAGTTGTCCTTTTGGAAGGAAGCTTTTCCTTCCCATGTCAAAGGCTTGCAGCAGCGCTTGAGTGCAGAGTCTGATTTTTGGTGGTGCAGTGGGAACGTATGAAGACGACATTTAAACTTTTACAGGAAACAAACTGATGGTTGGGATTTTACCAGCCACATTCTTGAGAGCTATAGATTTTCTGTATGGAGCAGAATTCCAACAGCCTTTCCCAGAGAAGCTCCTTCTCTGAGTTATTCACTGACACCAAAACCAGAGGCCCCAAGTCTGCTCACTGCTGCTGAGAAGTACCAGGGCAGGGCTGCTTCCCTTACTTGGAGGGGACGGGGACGGAAGAACTGAGCGGAGAATGCAGTAGACACCACCAGTAGGACAGTGGCTTCTCTGGGCGCTACCTCACTTCTCTAAGATCCATATAGGGCGCATTTGAATTTTCATCCCTAATGCTGAAGGTTTTGCTCTTGGGATCTTTGACTGGCAGACCACAATCCAAGCCAAAGCTCCTCCATCCTTCTCTGTGCATACTTTGCTGTTTAATCTGACAAGACTTTCAGGGTGGAGGCACAGCCCCGGGCAGCTTTATTGCTCAGCAGAATCTCATCTTTCATGGCTGCATGCATCAGCCATTAGAGTGGTCTCTGCTGTCTACAAAGTCACACCACCACAAATGCCAGGGAAGGAAAACGGGCTGGGAAGTAGAAGTGGAGTTTTCCTAATTTGAATAGCGATTGTCACTAGGTTCCTTCTGCTGTACCCATAGAGCTGCTTGCCTAACTGCAATACTGACCTGAAACTTGCATGTGATCCAGGCTGAAGTCTGTGCAGTTTCTAACTCAGGAGGGGAAAGCTGGCCACCTGTCAGTTGGCTTCTCTGGCAGTGAGAATTGCCCTTGAGAAACAGAATGAGCTTTCTTCCTAAATTCCTAGAGAAGCCCATTAACATTGTACTTCCTGAGTACTGGAGCAGGAAAAGTCCAAAGGTCCGTAGAAATTCAGTGGTTATGTTTTCTTGAAAAGAGTCATTTTCAGATATTCTTTCGTAAATCTTACCTTCTCTGAGGCAGAATCTGTTCTTCACATCCACAGTGTCAAGACAGCCCACTCTTTTTATCTAAAGGGTCCAGTTTCTTTTGGAAATATCTGCGACTTCAAGTACACTGCTGAAAGATCAAGGCTTCAGAAGTCTTTGCTTAACAGCTGCCTGAACAATTAGCAGGCTGTGACTTGGTTTTGCTATGAAACTTTTAAGATGGAAACTTTCACTGTGATTGGTTGACAGATCACTGGAGTCCAAGTAATTCAGATGCTGTCTGTCTAATTTGTTTATAGCCACCTGAAATCTTACCTGTACTTCCACTAGCCCTTTTCCCACTGGTGCTGCAAGAATTGATACAATACTTGGTGAAGCTGTACAAAGACATCTTGTGGTGGCAAGTCACATGCATACCCTTGGTGTCAATGGGCATCATTATCTCTATATCCCCAAGGTCTCTGGTCATAGGTGAAGGCTGGTTTTCAGTCCCTGATTGTACCTGCTGCTTATATTTGTATTTTCTGCTAAATTTAGTACAATACCAAGTGTCCCAATCCTTTGGGAATGCACTAAAATCCATTTATCCATTTACAGAGATAGATAGTTTTCTATGCAGTCATAGAAGTTAGTTTTGTTTGCCCTTCACCAGACCTAGTCCTGAGCAATGTAATTGTAATCAGAACATCATCTTGTAGAGAAGATTACTACTAACTAAACATTATGTAGAGATATCAGAGCTAATTCTAAACATGGTATTTTAAGTTTTGTCTTCTAGCAGTCAGGTTGCATGTGTGAATGTGAGTAGTCGTGACAGGGAAGTCACTGACTTTCGGGTGGGATCCTGTGAAGTTAGCTCAGTATCTCTATATGCTGTAGTAATCTGTAGCACAGAGATAAACAAGGCTGGTTAAAGCCCCTGTGTTGACTTAACAGCTGCATTTTTTTGTTGTCATTTTGGAGTTTGTATTTGCTATATGAAACCTATTCCTCTGTAAGATCATGTTGTTGACAGGAATTGATATAAATGTGGTTTTCTCTTGTGTCCCTGCGCATGCCTTCCCGTTACTCTCCATGGGAATCAATATCAAGCCCATAGGTTTTGGGGGAGGAGATTCTTCCCACTATTCCCAAACCTATTAAATATCAACATCAGGGGCTTGTCAGTATGAGCTGTCATCATTCTTCAGAGTTAAGTATTTAAAACACAGTTACTATTTAACATCCCTCCTATTATTACCAGCGGGGAAAGGAGCAAGAGTCTTTCCTTATCATGATAAGATATAAAGACATCATCTGTCTCCTTTCCAAATACAGGGCACATGTTTATTGAGCACTTCTGGCCTTCTGCACCATTGACAATTTTGCCGACTCTGTTTAGTGACGGACTTAAACTGTTGCTAGGATTTTACATGTTCTTCCTAATCTTTAAAAAGTCGTTTTTACTGTTGGTAATTCTGTTGATGGGACATGCAGTCTTTCAAAGTAACTGTGGTTTAACAGAAGGCCTTATTGGATGGGTAAAGCTATTGAACAAATGGGCTTATACGTTTCAAAATTAAGTGAAGTTCTCAAATTGGAACAAAAAGCGTCACAAAAACAGAAAGTAGGAGGAATTCGCTCCTTGATTTTCTTTGTTAATGTTTTCACTTACAGTTTTGAACCTTTTTATTTGTTAGCCTTAGGGTGGAAGAATATTACAGAGTTTTTTTATCCCCGTATTCCAGGTGTTTCAAGTTTTTAGTTGGTTTTAGCTAGTATTGATTTCATTAGTTCATTAACATTTTTCGTAAACCAGAATTGATAGTTATTTGCAGTTGTAATGAATTGTTTCCAATATTTTGGTAGGTAAGAAGCAGCTAATCAGGAAGATCCCAGAGGATACTGTGGCACTACTGGAGGCAGTGACAGAGCCGTCTCTTTGTCAAGATTTCAGAGCTATCCTGGACTAACTAATTGAGGTTTATTTCATAGTTTTCCCAGGTTTGAAAATAAATGCTACACCTTTAGGTGACTTTTCTCTGTGGTAGAGTGGACCAAAAACAAGTTCACTCAGAAGTTTTATATGTTTGTTTCTCAGATACCATATAAGGCCATAAAAAGAGCAGACAGTTTTGTTAATACCTTCTTGTTTGGGTTTTTTGTTGGTGGGGATTTTTGGTAAATTCACAGGCTGTTTGAAGTAATTTACTTGGTTATGTTCCATGATTCCCATCTTCTTGATGAAATAATCATTAAACTATGTTCTGTACAAAATTATTTACTTTCCTGTTTCAGTGGGTTGTCTTGAAGGGCTTTTTTTTACTTCTCTGTGTTGCAGACTATTTTATAATAAATTGGCTGGTTAATTGCATTAACACATCTTTGTTTCCAAGGCCTTTACTTTATAGTAATATTTAATATGCTGAGTTATGTCGCGAAAAACAGTTACTTGCACAGGGCAAATGCATTTCATGGCAAGATGCAGCGGCTAGAAATTTTACGCTTTGCAGTTCACAACTAATATATGCCAAAATTTCGCTGTCCAAGCTGGTTATGTTTCATGTATGTTTTGTTTATTTTGAACACTTTGTGATATTTTTAATACAGTGTTGTACAGAATGATGCTGGTGCATTTATACCTACAAAACAAAAGTTCTTGATTAGATAATATACCGAGTATATTGCTTTTCTGTTTGCGTATCCTTGGCTCTGTAAAAAGCAATTTTTTACAAGGACATATAGTGATAGAAAAAGGGAGAATGGCTTTAAACTGAGAGTAGGTTTACATTCAAGATAAGGAAGAAATTCTTTACTGTGGGGATGTTGAGATGTGGAAGAGGTTGCCCAGAGAAGTCATGATTGCCTCATCCTTGGCAAATCCCCACCGCACAGAAACTGGTAACACAGCTCCTAGAAGCTGATTTGTAGTATTGCAATCTGTCCAATAACATCATAACTTGGTTCAAAATTTACAATCAGTCATACAGGTTTGGGTTTTATTTCTTTCTGTGAAGTCTCACTGTTAAAATAAAATACATTTTTAAAAAGTCACAGAACAGTTGTTCCTGCTAGAGGTGAAGAACACTGTCGCTCCCCAGGCGCAGCTCAGACATTTAAACACCCCCATGCCCCACACTGGTCTGCAGTGATACTGGATGATGGAGCACTATCAGGGACAACATTGCATAAGATTGGCCTGGCAGTGCAGAAAACTTTATTTTGTGGGATCATGTGGCAGGAAGAGACAGCAAGATGCTCCAACATGAAGAACAGAGGGAATGTAAACTTCACCAATGGCTTGGATTAGCCCATTTTTCTCTGTGAGAATATAAACTTGTGATGAAGGTGTAATTTTATAAACTCAGCTGAAGGTGTAATTTTATATAAATGAATGCAGTGTAATGCTTGCAATTCTCTGAGCTGATGTTTGCCTTTCCCAACAATTACTGGCTGAGTCATCAGTTTTTAACAGTAGCTGCTGTTTTTGAAGGCTGTTTGTAAACAGATACAAATACAGTGTAGAAATCACAAGAGAAGATTATTTCATTTAAAGTATCCTTCCCTCAGAAAGGCAGGTGAAAGTAAAGCTGAAACTGGTGTGTGTTTTAGCAAGTAGAGAATTTGGAGATTTGAAGAAGAGCTGGCAGTCTATACTGGAAACTTGAAGTTGCTGCTGTGACTTATGATAACTGGAAAAAAAATACTATGAGTATATGTGTAAGGAATAAAATAACCGTGGCAAGGGCATACTGTTGTTGCTGTAAAAATAGATGTTTATAATGTTAGGAAATATTCCATAAAGCTATTTCTGCACAGAACTATTCTAAAAGAAATAGTGCGATAGATTATGGTGGTAAAATATACTCTACTTAATTGGTAGCAAGGCAATGTGTTAAACAGCAGCTCCTCACAGGAAATGTTTGGGTAGAGTGAATAACTTGAATCTAGAAATATTAAATGAATTACCTTAGGAGCATTCTGAATCTGTAATGTGGATTTTCAACAATCATTGGACAGCTAGGAAAATTGCAAAAGATTTGAGAGCAGTGGTGAAGGTGAAGGTCTCAGTATTTAAGGTAAGTGGAGAGATGGAGAGCTAAACCACCGAACGTAACTCTCTGCGCAACGTGCGCTGCGAGTGTTGCAAACCACTCAGGAAGTTGAGCTTGCTGGAGGGTTTATATGGGGAGGGGGAGAAATAGTGAACACTGTTTTTGGTGTGTCTGCAGAGCTGTAAGGAAGGAATTTGACAGAAGTGCCTCTAGGGGAGATCATAGTATCTTCCTGCATCTGTCAAACACGTCCTTCTCCTCTCCCCGCTGTTTCTTTTTGGGAAGGAAATACGAATCTCAAGTTGAGGTAGGCATCAAATTTCACAATGTAGGAAACTGCCTGTGTTCCCAAAGGATTGTGCTTTTCTTTCTGCATCTGTTTTCTGTTTCTTGTATTATGATAATTTGGATGTGTCCTTATTTATAGTGCTATTCCAGTGCTCCTTCTGAGGATTTTTCCTTTAATAGGCAGTTGATCTCCTTGTCAGCTGTGGATTCTGGTTAAGGCTGAACATCACCATGGCTGTGTCTTTTACTGATTTACCCCCAAAGAACCCAGGTGGTTCTTGCAGCCTAGACAGTTCTAGGAAAGTCTTGTCTGTCTGAACATTAGGAGTTCACTGCAGTGTATTAGAGCAAAGAAGATTTGATGGAATACGGAGATAAAAGACTAGGAGAAGAGTGAGCAGAAGGAGAAGGCACTCAGTATGTATGACTTCAACACATTCAGTTACATGTTTGCATACACATGCTCCCTCAAGTAACACAGTCGTGCTATTCAGGAGAAAAAGGTACCTATAGGATATCTTACTCTTCACGAATAAGAAGAGGAAGATTGTAGCACTAATTTTATTGGAATAAGGCTACGGTTTTGGCACAGGAATTTTGATAGAGGTAAAATCAGAAGTGCACTGACAACAGAAAAGCAATGTTCATGCAAGAGTTGCTCAACACATTTTCTACATGCCTGCTTGAGCTAAACAGTAACTTCAACTTGTGTTTCCCAGCCATCATTTGTGGTTACTGGAGCTGAAAATTGTCCTCCCTGAGAGTCCTGTCCTGGGCTGAACTGCGTGGCCCGTGATCCATAAAGCTTCCCTTCTGGTGAATGGAAGGGACAGCTCAAAAGTCAAGTCTGGATACCATGACAATGACTGAAGATGTATTTATAGACTTGAAAGTCTTTTATATCTAGTTTAATTATTTTCTCTGCTTCTGACTGTATTAGATGGATGTGGTTTTGTTCAAGAACAGAATTCTGACTACTTAAACCTGCTGCATATAGTTGCCTATATGATTTTAATGAACATTTAGCTATCTGTAGTCAGAAATGTCAATATAAAATGTATGCTTTAATTAGTTAAAAATTCCTATTTATGTATTTACAGCTTTATAACTTTATAACCCTAATCCTTTCTTTTCTTTGACTCAATTACTTAGCCTGAAGACTTTCTCATGCTTTATCCTCACATACTTTCCCTATATTTTTTCGGAGGCTGCTGGTTCCTCAAGTATCTTGACAAAAGGAATCCTCATCTCCCATCACTATAGAGTGGCCAGCATCTGCAGCCAAGTACAGAAATTCTGTTTTTCAGTAAAGATTAATTTGTTGTGTCCTATAAGGTTACAGCTCACTGAAAGGCTGCTATATATCTGCATTTTTGTTATGCTATTCAGCTATTGTGTCCAGTATGAGAAATAAAGGATTAAAAAATGGGGACTTTCTTCTTCCCAGTATTTTCCACTACCATAAGTTGTGGTATCTGCTAAGATAAGAGATTTGTGCAGAATTAATTGCTCAAATTTACTTAATATACATTATTTTATCTGCTGATGCCTTACAGTATGAAATAATCACAAAATGACTGCTATTTAAGTGTGTATAGGGGTTTACAAAAGTTGGAGTGTAGTGGAAAAGAGGAGTCCTTTTTCTTAGAGAGCTTCCCTTCTGCATCTCTTGGAGAAGGGGGCAGGGCAGTGAATCAAACTGTGGGTGCTTGTGTTCCAATTTATGTTGCTGATCCTTAGGAACAAACCAGTTTTTTAAGAGTGAAGGAAGGCAGAAGGCAGCAGCAATCTTGAACAGGTTTTCCAAGTTTAAATTCTGGCGGGAGAGATACATGAAGCTGTGAAATTGGTTGAAATTAAAGGAACCACAACAGCATTGTTCATAGAGTGTAATGATTGCTGTAAGCATATGAACTGTGTATACCAGCTTGGTTGGATGATACTCAATGACAGCTAATAACATCTAACAAAGGCTGTCTTACTTTTACTTACAGACAGGTAAGTGGATATTTATTCTTTTGGATGAGAAAAGTCGCTGTTAGCCCCCTGACAGGAAAAGACTTGTGGTGGTACAGAGCTTGGGTCCTTGCTCCTGCACTTTTGTTTGACCAGGTGGAAGAGCGCTACCAGAGGTACGCATATGCAAGGAAAGGCAGCCAACAGCACACAGATGGCCTGTACCCAAGGTGGATAAACTTTCTCCTCTTTCATGGGGAAGCCTTCCTGTGGAAATAAAAAAGCAAGCAAAAGAAATAATTGGTAGGTACACGTAGATTTTGTTACGATTTCTATTTTCTTACGCTGTTTTAGTAAGGATAGTGAAAGTTTTACTCTGCTTACAGTAGCATTCAGTGGCTGTGTCCTCTGGAAACCCTTCTTGTGGGTCTAGAGACAGCTGTAAATGTTTTACAGTTTCAAAGATGTACAGCCGGAATTGTGACACGTTCCTAGGGATATGGGGATTGCCCAAAGTGTTACCAAACCTTCACCCTCACTTGGTTAAACTGTGTTCATCCTTGTTGTACTCAAAGCTTAGCTGGTTTCAGCAATTACTGAGCATGTTCTTTGTCAGATAGGGAAGATGTATATCAGAGATTTTGAGGGAATGATGATAAAGTAGTTTCTGCAAGTCTGTGGCTATGAGTTTTACTTGGGATGATAGATACTTGATGGCATGTGGGGGAGACACTGCTGCTATGTAATCCTCATATAGTTTGACCAGAATCTATCTTCAAACCCCTGCACAGGGTATGTTTGAGAGGGGTCAAAGAAACTGCAGCTGATGTGAGACAGTGACATCCAGATCAAATGTTCTCAGCATGGACATGTCCTTGTTGCTGAATTAACCAACACTGTTCTCATACCACTGCCTCCCTGTCTGCCTGTCAAAAGCATACATTCATGTATTCACCAGGGCCCCAGTGCTATTGGTAGTTCTCACTGAGAAATGCCTTCATCCCTGACGTCTGTTATGCAGCTCTAAAGCTCTGCCTCAGGCATTTGTTCTACCTCTGAACCCCCTGCAGGGATGGAATGTCTGTGACACGTTTTGCTTGAACACTTCTGAGCATTACACACATCCGTGAGAAGTATGGAGCATGGCATAACCAGGACACCTCGAGAAGAGACATGTTTTAGTATGTGTAAGCTCTTTGCACACTGTAGCCTTCTCATTCTGAGCATTGCATCACTTCAGGCTGTATTCAATGGGTAAGCAGTAGATAAGAATGATCTTAAAGGATCTGGTAAGGTACGAAAAGAGATAATTCTTCCTTTTATTAGAAGTTCTGAAAATATTTGAGAACATACATATTTAGGGTTCCAGGCTGTGTAGCTTGGTGGCTTCTGCAACTGAAGAGTAACAAAGGCCATGAAGACAATTAGCAGGAGCAGAGGGCTAATAAACCTCCACGTGATCTGCCAGTAGAGATTGAGTTTTCGTCCAGTCATCTTTTCCACATCTTTACTGAACCTTGTAAAAGAAGGCACGTTTATGATGATGTCAGATCTAGAGTGGTAACAATTTCCCTTTTTATAATTTTCTGTAAGTTGGAAACACAGGGTAGATTTACACACTGTAAATCTTTTCTATTCCACATCATTCTTTAATAACTTACTACTTGCTTGAGTAAATAGTAATAATACTATTCAAGTAGATCTTTATTGATCCATACCAGAGATGAATGACCAATTTATGTTGTCAGTTTAATTACTTGAGCACCTACTGTAAGGTTTCTAAACATAAATTAATGATGATAATATTGCAGCAGTTCCATAAACTATTCAGATATTTAAAATAAAAAGACAAAATTGCCAAGGGAACAAACATAGCATGCTAGGAAGAAGTCCCCGTTAACCAGCATCAAATCAGGTCAGGGACAAAATTACTGCAACCTGAGCTGCATTTATGTTTCACAAGAAAAAAATTCCATCTCTTTCCAACATACCTTTTAATTTTATAGATGTACACAACTCCAGTCACTTCAAAGAAAGCGATAACTAGAAGAGGCACTGAGCCTGCGTATCTGTCAAAAATGTCAATCCAGTAACTCCCTGAATCCAGTGTAAAACACAGAGCAATGAGGAAGCTAATTAGACATATTATTCCTGAAGGGAAAAAAGGTATCTTTGTTACTGGAGTACTGAACTTGGTAGGTTTATTTTTGTTCTAAATTGCTTTGTTCTTGTTCCAATAATTTTTATTCTCTCTCCCTCTATGGAGTTACAACAAGCTGTTTTCTCCTTCGGGGAGCTAATACCACTTCCCAAGCTCAGTTTTCCCCTGTGTGTCAGCCAAGAGGCACCACTGTTGCAGGAGGAATGCATTCATGTGCCCAGAGCATCCTTCAGTTATTCATACTTCCTTCATCGGACAGCCTGGGCTGTGCTGTGCTCTAAGCCAGTGTTAATTTTTGACTGATGTAGTGAGGTTTTGATTGCCTCATTTCCATGCAGCCATAGGCTTAAAGTGCAGGCAGGTGGCACCATGGAAGTGTAAGGACTCCCTGGATTTCTGCCCCCATTTCTTCAAAGAGTCCAGAGCTACAACTATGTGTGTCCCTTCTGTTCCAGCATGTATCATTTGGGTTTCAGCACGCTTCTGTACAACCAGTTCCCCTTTAGCCAAGATTGAGATTTGGGGTAATTGAGAGGTCAAAGTGGGAAGGAAAGGAGGGAATAAAGGTATTGCTGGACACAGACATGGGCCACAAATCAATTTGTATGTCATTCTAATGTATTGCTAATTGCTTCTAACTCTGAGATGGCCTTTGGTTCAATTCTGTAAAGTGTTGGCTCCAGATTTTTTTTTTTTAAGTTCACAATTGGAAAATCAATTTTAAAAGAATATTATCTCATCAAGTTGGGAATAAATTTTTATCTACATGAAAAATTGTAGAATTAGGGTTACAATTTAGATGCCACAGGAAGACTCTACAAAAGGCATGAGTAATATTTCCCATAAGAATTTAAAAGGACACATTGCAGAAATAGTAATCCATTACTTGCAACTGCCATAGATTTTTCTGGACCAGTTTCACAGCAGAATCTCTCAGACTCTCATTGAGTCTGGTTCTTAAGGAGCAGGTTTGGTCCAGTAACCATCTCTGGTTGAAAAGGTTCTAGTTTTGGTGCCAGAAGAGGATCATACACCTTCATTCCTAATTTTTCAGATGGTAATTTTCTACTCTGACGTGTTCACTGTAAATGTGAACTGATCTGTAGCAGCATAAACCTGGATGAAATAGGGGTGAATGACCTCTCTTACAGTGGTGAGTTCAAGGGCAGGTCGTTATGGCAGACCAGCTGATGCCACTGAGTGCCTTAAAGTGATTTGTATCAGTGCCAAAGGCTTAAGGGAAGACAAGGCTTTTCCTGATGTCTGCAACAGCTGAGAGTGAACTTGACTCCAGGAATAGTGATTTAATAAGCTTTCTCAGAGTCAAACAGCTTAACTTGCAAACTAAGGAAAAAACTGACAAAGGCAATATAATACTGTCACCTGACAGCTTCTGCCATAACTGCTACCTCATCTCTGCTTATCTTCTGCAAACACAATCCATTGCCCTTACTTCCACTGTGAGATTAAGCTTAATTAGTACAACAAATTATTAATTCCTCTATGATGTTAATTAAGCAGTTAGTAGTTTGTGCATCTGTAAGGAAGCCACCTTCTTTGAACAAAGCAAATACCTTACCAGATAATAGCTCTTTAGGTGCTGATTTAGGTATAATTCGAAGCTCTAGAAGAGGAGTGAAGACACCCTCAATGTTTCCAAACATCGAAGAAAGGCCCAAGCTGAACAACATTATGAAAAACAGGATGGCCCAGGCTTGGGAGCCTGGCATGAGGATGATAGCTTGAGTGAAAACGATGAAAGCCAAGCCCGTTCCTGAGACACTCTGCAGAATTCACAAACAGATAAAAATACACATTACAATGTCATTTCTCACGCATAAAGTAATTATAACACACTGTTGTCCTTCTCTGGAGTCAAGGGTGCTGGTCAGCCTGTGGTCTCTGTGGCAGCCAGCAGTTGAGAAAATGGACAGTGGGGAGTTTCATTTTAAATGTTCTGCTAGAGATATCTAGACAATCATAGAGCAGAATTTTAGCCTGCACAGAGAGATGGGTCCAGAGTAAAGTAGATGGGAGAGTTGTAAATGTAATAGCAATTGTTTTGCTAATACCGTCTTAAATGTGTTTTTTAAAAAATCTATGATGTAGTAGCTGCTGGAAAGAGAGTTGTAAATAAGGATACGATTACCACTCTTAACACCAAGAGAATTGGTGAACTGTTGATCACAAAACCCCCCATAACTGCCAAGAAGAAAAGACTAATAGGGAAAAGCCAATTTCAACCAAATTTCTTTTGATTTAGTCTCCCAAGGACAATGTTATTTAAATCTAAGCATTGAAAAATGCTAATGTTGCTGTAATTTGGAAGTAAAATATTTCAAACTGTAAATCAGAAATGGGTGCCATCAGAAGAAGTGAGACAAAAGAAACTGACTTTTACCAGGGCTGGAATGTTGTCCTTGGATTTCTCCATCATGTGAATGAAATAGCCTACTTTACTATCATTGTGTGTTAAGCCTATCGTGCATTAGCACACTCTGACTGTGCCAAACAGGATCACTGGAGCAAGTTGGATAAGAAAACAGAGAGTGAACACCTGTGTTTAGTGGCAGGGGAAATGTTTTATGAGGGTTGGAAAATAAGGAGAGGAAGAGGATCATGGTGTATTTTGTCAGTGAACAGTGTATATTGTAATGGATTTTTTGATACTTTCCTAAATACAGATTTAGGAAATTCCCATTCAGCATCCTTTTTGTATAATCTTTCATCTAGATGTGTTCCATTATGCTAAATTTCTGTACACCAAACTAGGACTGAATCTAGTGTCCATGGTAGACTTCTGGTGGGAGCAGCCTGGAAGATTAGTTTTGGCATAATAATGTGTAATTTTGTTTGCCATAACAGACAGCTATACGTTCAGAATATCCTACAGCAGTATTGTTATTTCAAATGCTGAAAGATTGATCTGTTGCATGATTACGTGTAGTATATCATTGCTTGTAGAACAGCGTACGTGTACTTACAAGAAAAAGGAAAATACCAATCCTTCTGTGTAGCTTTGTTTTAAGGATTACCTGTTGAAAGCAGTTATGGTACCTGATCAAGAAATTCTTGAAGATCACAGCTTTTCAGTTTGAGTCCAGCAATTTTTTCTGGATATGATGAATTCAAATAACTAATCCAGGATGTATAGTTCTGTCGCATGATGCTTTCTTCTGGAAGATCAAATTCATTGATGATATTGATAATGTTCCTGCCAAAGAAGCCAACATATTTAAACTTTAGTTTAAAAATTTGTAGATGATGTGGCTGGAAATGCTATGCTGTGTATTCAGATGTTAACTCAAAAGCTGTGTTTACTTTCTGTGCTGCTATTTACAATATAAAGGAAAATATTAATTGACAGCTTATATATAAAACAGTAGAAACTATTCAGACTATTTAATGTTGTCTCAGACACAAATTCTGAGAACTTTATGCAGATGCAGTCTCTAAAACATTTTCATTTTATCACATCTCCAGACCATTTCCACTACTTGTGTTAAATAACTTAGTGACTCTGGTGAAATAGAAAAAGGTGGTGTTTTTTTACTATTTCTAGTGCTAGCCTGAGAGTAAGGTGCAAACCTTGAGGTACTACTTGAAATGAATTTTTCTATAATTTGTCTTGCTTCTTACAAATTATCCTTGACTCAGTCCCATAGTACTTTATATTTTTACATTAAACTTCTCCATACAGATGCTTTTCCTTTCTAATGAAAATAACTTCTCTAAATGCATGTTTTTCAGATAACACATTATCACATTATCTATTTAGGCACTGAAACCAGAGCATAACTTTGGGAACACGACTATCTCACCTGTCCAGGCAGTCCCAGTACGCTGTGGTTGCTTTAAACCCCAAAACAGAAAAGACTGGGATGGAAGCGTAGAGGGATGTCAAGCTGTTCACAATTGCTACTGTCACAGCATCCTTTTCACAGTCATTTCTAGAGATAACATTCAAACGAGCCAAGTGATTAAAAAAGGCAGGTTTTTTTTTATCTGTGATTCTCCCAATTATTTCTGCAAACTTTTTTTTTTAAAATTTCTTCTCTCCCTCCCTCCCATCCCCCTTTCTGTTAGAAAATCTACTGGGCCTTTTAGAAAGACAGATACTTTTCTAAAGATCCATTAGAAAAACTAAGGAAAGAATTTCGAAAATTTAAAGAAAATGCACAAAATGCAGCAAGAATTTAGGCAGCTAATAAAGGTAATAGTTCTACTCACTTTGTTGGATTGTAGCTTGCGAATGCAATAAGCCCTCCAAAAGCCAAAGAGAGAGAGAAGAAAACCTGTGTAGCTGCATCAAGCCATACACGGGGATTTTTCAAAGTGTTCAGCTGAAATAATTGGAAGAAATGCATGTATTAGGCTTAAATTAAAATTTCTTCTTCACTTGCAGTTCTCATAGTTTATCTGTTATTTCACTTCTGAAATTTTGAGCTGTGTTGCCATCTAAGTACTATGAAAATGGGAATAGATACTAAACAGGTCAATAAAACAGGTGTTTTTGAAGGTATCATTGAGGCTATTTAAATGTGTGCAACAAATATAGAATCTTCTTTATTGTACACTTTATCTGATGATAAAAATGTGGTTCTAAATGATAAACAATAGGAACACAATAGGGAAAATACATTTTTCCCGAATTTCTTTCATTTTTTTAAGTTCACATACTTGATAACCTGTAGTTAAAGAATATTATCTTCCTAAAACTATATAAACAAATACTAAACCTTCATTGTTTTAAGACAAAGTGATTATGTAGCTTTCTAAATTTGCTTAAAAATAATTTAATAGAAGTAACTGAAAGTGCAAGCAGCCAAGAAGAGAACTGTTATTAAAAACATCACCTGAGATTCAAAGTTCTGTGAAAACACCAATAAAGCATAGAAGGTCAGCATAGGAAATATAAGGAAAAAGGAAGAACTAACAAGGAAATTGGAATTTTGTTGTAAGGGCAATGTCATACAGGAAGGTAAATTAGAAAGCAATGATTGGTGGATTACAGAGAATGTTAAGCAGTTATAAATAGCTGCACTAAGGAATCTTGATATTGAAATCAAGATAAAAGAAAGAGATAAAACAAGTAACATGCAGAATGTAAATGCGATCAATAAATATTACTTTCCTGCAGAAACTACAAAGCAGTGTGTTATACCCTTCCATGTGAATTGCTTTCTGATCCCTTCTCAAGGAGGGAGAATAGAAGAATGTTTGCTAAGAATGTTTTAAAATCCACATAGTTCAAAAGTAATGCTGGGACTGTAGATTATTTCACTTTGTTTTACAACAGTCTGAGTCAAATCTGCATCCCAGTCATGTGGGACAACTTGTATGTTTTGTGTCTGCGTGCCTGTGCTAGTGATCCAAGTCCGTGACTGGGAGCATATGTAGTAGTGAGAGGTAGGTATGCCAAAAGACCCTCCAGAGTGTTTTGGGTTTCTCTGAAGCTGGCCTGAGCTTGAAGAGCAAGAATAATGGGCCTGCCTCAGTGTGGATGGAGGCAGGCAGTGCCATTACCGCAGCTGCTCTCTCCGCAGGCAGGCCAGTGCTCTGACCACAGCAGAGCTGGTGTCACCTTTTGTACAGCACAGCATAGCAAGCAGATACGTGGAACCATCGCTGGCTGCAGTGCTTCAGCAAAGGCAAACCCTTCCTGAGGTTTATTTTGACACATCATAGTCAAGCCCTCAAAGGCCAGAGTGCTCACTGGCAGGACTTTGTGCAGGTGCTGTTGCAGTGCAGAAACTTGGCATTCACAGGGCTGTGTGGCCTTCACACTTTGTCTAAGTGCTGCCAAGTCAGTTGTTGGTGCTGACAGATGCGACTCCGAAAAGCCTGTCTTTCTGACTCGGAACTTTGACAAATGAGTCTGGAGATGGTTTAGACTGATACTAGGTGCAGTGCATTTATTGACTCCAAAAGGTACTAATCAGGTCTCAAGCTTGAAAAGATAATGGACAGGCAAGCATGCCATGGCAGTGTCATTATCTGGTCTTCAGCAACTTACTGAAAGTGTTATTTTATATTTATATGGCATACAGATTTTATAAGCATATCATCAGAACAAAAAATGTGCTGATGCCAGAAACATGTGGATGAAGATATACAATCAGTGTTAATGAATGGACAGGAGAGTAAGGAGGGAAGGAAGTATAATTGCTCCCTCATGAGTGGTAAGATGTTTGGACTCTTGAATATGTGAAGCACAGACAGAAACAGAATTTAAAATTACTGGAGTCCCTGTGGTGTGTAATTTTGGTGTAAAAACATTTAATGGTTTTGTCATAAGCAAGTGGCCAACAAGCAATACTGCACTTAAAGGCAACAATTCATTAAGGTAGTGTTCTCGTTCTCCTTAATACCAGAAACAATATGGACAGACCAGGCACCTTGAAAAGTGCTTTACATGTCCATGTACAGTAATGTATCATTAATGCAAAATAGAGGAAAAAGTTACAAATTGCCTGTGTGAACAGAGGATTTGAGGCCCGTGCCGCCTTTTTTTTTCTTGGCCATTCTCACTGCTTGTTAAATAGCTGCTGAGTTCTGGGCAAAGGCAGCAGTTGCCCGGCCAAGTTCCTGGAATTTTTCATTGCCAGAGAACCTCCAAATATTTACAGTCCCTGAAGCTCTTTCAAATGTGAAAGAGACTGGAGAAGGAGACATCTGTATTCCTTAGGTGACAGGTGTCCACTGAAGCTGACCCTTGCAGACTGTTGCTGATGCTTGATGGAATCTCGTTTCTGCTGCTTCTGGTTATTTATTTCTCCAAAAACCTTTCCAAAAGTCTGTTCCAGCTCCTGTGTGGCTTCATTGTTGTACAACTTCTGCTTTCCCCTCAGGTGTCACTTCAGGATACTTTTTTGTTTTCTTGGCGGCTTCATTTTCCAAGTAACCAAGAATTTCAAGAAGGTGAGTAAATCATCAGACTTCTCTACGTCTGAAAGTCAATGAGAAGAAGTACTCATTATTTGCTCTGGAATGTAGGGTGGAAAGTGTGTCAGATGGCAAAAGCTGATTATGTATTTTTGCATGAAAATAAAAACACAGCCTTGCGTAATTAAAATCCATATCCATGCTTTTATTATTTGTGGTGCTTATTAACAAAAACTAAAATACAAATTTGGAAAGTGAATAAACTTAAAAAATTGTGGTTTCAAAAAAATAAAATTCAGTTGGGCGATTATGATGTTGAAACTGGGTAAGATGGGACTTTTTGTGCTAGGTATTGCTTTCTTTCACAGATTTGCAAAAACAACACTGAGGTCTCACAATTACCAGATAGTGGATGTGGCAGCTGTTACAGAGAAACTACAATTTCTGCTGCACTGCAAAGTTGGAAAGAAGTTGGAAAATATTGCCTCCAGTTAGGGAAGAAGGTCAAGAAGGTTGGTTTTATTTATATTAAGAGCAAGCTGAAACAGACAGTAGGTGATCTAATTCTTTATTTTGCTAAAATTTTTCCTGCAAAAAGACAGGAAAAAGAAGAAGAAAACAGCACACACTTAAGAAATATGCTTTACAGTTTTGTAAACTGATGTGGCCTGGGTGGACCAAGTAAATCTCTGCCAAAAAACCTAACACCTAACAGTCCTCCTGTACAACTCACTTTGGGACATCCCCTGTGGAGAAGTGTAAAAGAAAAATAGGTGTTTGCTCCCAGCAGGGGTGGGACTATATAGGCTAACAGCAAACGCAATACTGGTACTGCAGTTGTGGGGTAAGGGGACAAAGAGAGAAGGGCAATGTTGAAGCTGTGTGCTTGCTGTCCTTTGGAGTCCTTGAGTTGCCACAATCCTCCATAGCAATTGGTAGGGTAGCTTAACAAAGCCACCTCTCTGTTCTACACTAACTTTCTGTGCAATGGCGACACTCATAGCAGGTATCACTTACCAGGCTGTTGCATCAGCTTTTCCGCATTTGTAGATAAGAACAAAGCCAAAACCATCTTCAGATGACTTTTCAAGGATGTCCCCAGGATCTGCTTCTTCAAACCAGCTAACCATCAGCTGCACATTAACTGCAGGTGGATTTTCTTTCTGACTTCTGTTGCCAGCGTACAAATCCATCCGGCTCTTTTACGATGATCCGCTCCTCCTCAGCACTGCAATACCTCCAGGCTTTGTGAGTACACACAAATCTAGTTTTCTGCATTCCGTTCAGGATCATTGCAAACTAAATCCCGAAAATGCCTGAGCTCTTCCAGAGAAACCTGACAGCCCAGCTGAGACCAAATGATGACAGGCCAAGGCGTGTTCTGTTTGTACTGTCTAAGCTGCTTTCTTCTCTAAGACATTGCACCAAGCTCTTATTGTCCTGTCTGGACCCTTCAAAAATGTAAGTGTATGTCCTGATCTCCTGTAAAAACCAAGCTTGTCCTTGAGCTCTGACAGCATTTAGATGGGTGTCTGTGCCACTGGGCTTGCAGAAGGAGGGATGGAAAGGTGTCTTATCTGAGCTTTCTCTTGCTCTTGTCCCTTTCCAGCCTGGCCTATAAAGTATCTCTGAGCTTCTTAGCTTAAGTTTTCTTTAATGTCTGTGTTCTTGTTGTAGGAAAGGCAAGGGAAAGATCCAGTGCTTCTGTGTTTGAAGCACTGCTGTGGCTGCGGAGGCAGTGGATGCTCGAGAACATGTCAGTGGGTGCTGCTTTTCCTCCTCTGCACCCACCACTTCATGGAGCTTTTTAGCCATGAAGGCAGAGTTGTGAGGAGCCTACAGTGGATAGCAACCACTTAGTGGGACGTTTGGACTTTGCATTTGGGAATGCTGCCAAGGACAGTGTAGAAAAGGTCCTTCTGAAATGGCCAGCATGGGGAGGGATCTGGAACTCTTGTCCATATGAAAAGTTTAGAAGAATGGGAGAGGGGCTCTTCTCCAGCAGTTCTGTCTTTCAGGAAGAGATACGGGGGAGGGGAGAAGCTCCTACTATGAAGAAACAGGGGCAGGAGAAAATTACTTTCAACCTTCCAAAAAAAATCACTTTACAGTGTAATTCCTCAGTTATTCTCCTTGTGAACTCTTAAAAGATTAAAGCTATGTAAATTCTGTAGCAGTGGCAGGGAAATCTCATCTTTCTCATGTACACGTGAAGTACATCAGTTTCACTTACACATTCAAGACTGAGGCACCCATAACATTCTTGTACTTAATTTTCCAGTATTTTCTGATATGCTTACTACTGAACTGTTAAATTCTTTGCTGCTTCTTTTCTCGTGAAAATATATTAAAATACTAAGTCACTTCATCTCAGAAAAAGAGCTTAGCTGAGCTCTTGGATAGACATCTAAACCAGGAGTTGTTGGAAAATGGGTATACAGTATGAAATCTGAGGAGGAATAAAAGGAAAAATATTTCTAATACTTACATTAGGGGTGAAGAGGTAAATCAGACCGTCAGTGGCTCCTGGTAGAGTGAGTCCTTGAATAAGGAATATAGTCAGGACCAGGTATGGAAATATTGCTGTTACATAAATTGCCTAAAGTAAGGAGGCCAGAAGATAGACAGTTACTGGCAATAACTTCAATAAATCCTATTTTAGTTATTGCAAAAAACAATTGTAATAATATTAGAACAGACAGTTACTGATGAATAGGCACATCTTTCAAATAAGCAAGGTGTGCTTTTGCAGAATATATTTGTAACGAAACGGCTCATAAAACTGTGTGAGAGAAGGCTGGTGGGACACAAGTGTTTGCAATGGGAAAGGAGAGAAGAATCATTTTAAGCCACCTGTACTTTTGTCCTCACTTTGCTGGACAAGAAACACACTGAATGGTGCCAGTGTGGTAGATGGGGAAGGCTTTCCTTGTGGTAAAATGTCAGTATTTGGAGGGCAAGATTTCAAAGTGTGGGATAAACTCTTCTCTACCCTTTCCATACCTTTCCTGTGGTTTCGATTCCTCGGATGGTGCAGAGATAGACAATTGCCCAGCAAGTTGCTAAGCACAAAATGAGCCACCACTGTAATGTGCCACTCTCAGCAATATCAGGTGTTATGTTCAAAGTTTTCCTGTACCAGAAGTAATTTACTGCAGTGCTTTCATAACATTCTTCATTGAATCCTATTAAAAAAATGTGGCAGGTGTTAGAATAAATTGTGGGCTGAAAAATCAGATACAGAGACGGACTGTCTGTAATGTGCAGCAAGACAAACTCTCACAACAGGCTGGACTATGAGACTTACATGAGACCTTCACCAGAACGTCATCAGCATTTTATACAGGGGATAATTTTCTAATTAGAAACTGTGTCATACTCAGCACAAGGTAAAATCTAAACTAATTGTAGTGAAAACTATGAAATTTTTTAGCTGTATGGCTACAAGTTCATGGAGCCATAACAAACTTCAGGCACCTGAGAATACATTTAAGCCCAGGCTCCCCTGAATATGTCATGGCCCTGTGGTGGGGAAAGACCCAGGCATTGGCCTCTTTGGTTTGAGTTTCCAGGACTTCTGTGAACAGGAACTTCAGGTCTCTGCATGCAGGGGAGTGGGCATTTCCCAGCCCAGCCAGGCTCTGTGTCTGAAGAAAAGGGGCCTGGGAACATGGTGTACACCACAACCTGTGATGTCTATCTGCCTTCCTGCTCTAGAACAGTCCTAACACCTCCAAAAGAAAGTTTAATTCTGCTATGTTTTGTCCTTTTTCTTAGCCTTTTACTCAGATGATATTTCTTCCTGTGCCCTGGAACTTGTTCTCTCTCATGCTCTGAGAAAAAAAGCTGAAAAATAGTTTTAAAAACCTGAGAGCATTCTTCCTTATCCTGCTTATGTACACTGTCTCTCTTTAGTCTTAGTAAAGGTTTTGTAATGGGTAACAGGACTAATTCTTTATTTTGTTTCCCATTTTGAAGTCAAGCAAAAGGACTCATGGATTTTCTGGCTACTGCTGTTCCTGTGAGGATGATGAATGTGAGTAGGCTATCATGACTTTTGTACCTTTTTAACAGGAAATCAAACCAGGACTTGTGCACAACAGGGCCAGATAAAGTGTGGCTTCTCAGGGTTTCTCGATTAGCCCAGAGTCTGATGTTTGTGATCCTTCTTTTGCTAGCAGTGGTGATGGAAGTGTACTTACCTGTTCTGTTTTCATTTAGAGGACAAACACTCCAAGGAAGAGGTTCTTGGAAGGAGTTTATGAAATACCACATCACCCAAGTTAAAACAGTGTTGTAGTATAGGCTCACCAGAACTGACACAATCCATGAACCAATTCCTGCATAAATCACAAGATCTCACTTCAGAAAAGCTTTGGGAAAAGTTATCAGTCAGTCACAGCATTAGCTCTTAGAAGCTCTCATTTCCTATTTTTTCAAGATTTTCTTCTCCATCGCTCCAGCCTCATCCTAAGACTTTCCCATGAAAGATGGGCATTTGTCTCCTCAGTAGCCAAACACTGGTGCACAATCCCCCAGATCACCAGCCCTGCTCTAGGAAGGCTGACATTCTCTACTTAACAGAAGGTTAGGGTTGAAATCTTTGCTATAGTATATAATCCATTGTTTTCTACAATCCCGGACAACTTTAATAGCAGAGAGCAAAAGAGACCAAAGTTTAATAGTGTGCTGTAGCTGCAAGAGGCCGCTCTTGTCCCGAATGATTCACGTATGCCCTAAATTGGTAACTATTTTACTCCTGTGATGAGAAGGGAAGAATATCAACACAGCACTTTCTGCTTGCTTGCATTTTTGCAAAGGGAGTATGAACGTGCCTATCTGTAGGAGATGGGTTTAGCTGGAAGCACCACCTGTTGCTTGGTATTTCTTCCTTGTTGCCCTCTGGCCCTCAGATGACTCCTCTTACCCACCCCTTCTCCCACACGGGCCTACAGGCAGGGCTGTCAGTACCAAGCCCATTTCAGGCACCTGCTTAAAGCAGGTCATGGTCCAGCAGGGCTGGCTGAAGCACCCAGGAGTTTCCCCTTGCCCTGCAGGCACAAGGGTGTTATCTCAAATAGCCGTATAGTCAATGCCTTAACGCCCTCAGGGTGGCTATTCTGGATCACTTTTTGCAGCCTAACAATGGACACGGCACCAGATGTGTTTTTTCATATATTTGATAAATAGAAAAGAATTGGCAGTACAGGACTGCACACCTGTCTGGTGCACGCTGCCATGTGGACTGTCCCTCATGCCCAGCTGTATTGATAAAGTCCCTTCAGTAGCCCCACCCTCTCATGGAGGGGAGCCTTCCCATGTGCTTTGGACTCATTAGGAGGTAGCGGGATCCCTGATTTCCCGTCTTTCTGTCCTTCCTCAAGTCTGACTATTCATGGACAGAGAAGATGGGGTCCTGGAGGGGCTGTGAGGGAAGAGCAAGAAGCACTGTGGGCAGGCAGCTCTTGTTGAGCACCAGGGTACGGTTGGAATGGAGCAGCGTTGAGTAGCAGAGCCCATGTTCATTATGCTCCCCACAGCAAAGGTTATTAGGTTTGCATTTTAGGCTCGTAAAATGTGCCTGGAGTAACCCCTGATGAGAGCAATACAGAATTACAGAATCACAGTACGGTTTGGATTGGAAGGGACATTAAAGATTATCTCGTGCTGCCCCCCTGCCATGGACAGGGACATTTCAACTAGACCAGGTTGCTCAGAACTCCATCCAACACAGCCTTGAATGTTTCCAGGGAAACCACCCCTCAATATCTCACCACCGTCATTGCAAAATATTTCTTTTTAATCCTAACACTCATTTATTTTTATATCCTAAAAAGCATCAGGCACAAGTCTGTAGGAAGTGAGTGCTGGGTGGGAGCTCTCTGCAGTTCCTTGAGCTGGGACTGAGGAGACGTACCAACGCCTCCAAGGTAAGGAGAGATGGTGTTCCAGGCTCCCAAGCTGCCTTTCCTCAGGCACTGCCCTAGGGCCAGCTCGAGATGCAGCAGTGGGATTCCTTCGAAGAGAAGAGCAATGAAGTATGGGATCAGGAAAGCCCCTGAAAAGACATTTAAGTGTGATTAAGCCACATGATTATCTGCATCTGACTGAAATTACTGGTTTATAGTTAATCTGCTTTATGAGCCTAACAAAGTCCTTGTAGGATGTGTTCAGAGAGGGATCATTGCTAGGGACACCTACCAAGTAACATCTGTTGCTGGTAATTTTGGTAGTGAAGATGGAGGAGGAGGGACTGACATGCTTAGTGCTGCAGGATGCTTTCCTCAGGTATTGCTACAGCCCATTATAAGTAGCCTCATTATTCAATCCATTTCCCTTTCTTTTAAGCATCTTCTTTTGTCCCCCTTCTCATAAAGAACAATGCTTTGCCTGTCCCCTATACCATCTACTTTCCCTTCAACGCATTGCCTCATTTCTTTTCTTATAGCTCTCAGGCCTGTGCTCCTCCGTCCTGCACTGGAAAAGCAGGATTATGCGCTGTATAGCCCCAAGAGACCAGAGTTTTTTATTGCATGAAGCTCTGTCCAGACCACAAAGCCTCTGGCTAATGAAAAACTGAAAGCAAGGCTGAAGCTGTTCTCTGAGGTGTGTAAGCCATGAAACTTCATTTCTTCCCAGTTTGTATCCTTTATGTCTTTTCTGTTTTCCTCACAACATCTGCCTTGGGCCAGAAGCAGCATGTCCTGTTGGTTGCTGTGGGAAGGGACCAGTCCCACCAACAGCCTGGCTGATTCCCGCTAAACTGTGTGCAATGCCTCACTTCCCTCACCTTCTCTCAGAAGAGACACAGGTTTGGGTCTCCCTTCTTGTGCACAGATGTTGATTTTCATGAGACCAGAAGTTTCATCAGTATATTTGTACCACTTGCCCAAATGTCCGATTAAATTGAGATGGTGGCGTAGATTGAAGTTTTTTGCCGTGACCAAAAACCACTGTGACCACAAAGTCTTTTTTCTCCAGGGAAACAAAGACAGAGGTCTTGCCTCAGCCACCTCCCAATCCTCCTACAAAAGTGTACAGATTCTGTGCCCCTCATAGCTTTGTCAATAAACCTGTGCCTTGTTCTACCATTTCTGCTTTGCCTCCAGACCTCATATCTGGGTCTGCTCAGCTCTGCTCTTCTAGCTCTGGAAACTTTCTTTATGCTCCATCTTCGGCCCTGAGAGAGAGGTGGGGGAATGCACAGGGATTTCTGGTCTCCACCTGGAATGGCGCCTGGGTTCTGCAATCACTGGCTATTTAGAAAGGCTGGGCAGATAAAATCTAATCTCTTGAGCTAGTGTCGTATTGCAAAAACTTTGCTGCCTCTTACTAGGTGCTGCAATAAATACATACAACACCCAGAGAAGGTATGCTGTTGAATGGTTTAGCCTTTTATCCAGTTATGCATAGGAACAAGAATCACAAAGCTCTTCTCAGCAAAGACCTGTTCTTAAACTGCTAACTTGGAAATAAATGTCTCACCTTAAGGTCTCTATTCTAACAATGTTTTTAACTGAGAAGCAGATTTGAAAAAGGAATCTCACAGTTAATTCCCAGTATGTTAAATCCTTGGTTTGAGGTCCCTTCCAGAAGAACCCAGTAACTTCTTGCCATGCTTAGTTGTGTTTCAAACCTGCTGCAGTATCCCTCTCCACAGCACACCTGAGGGAGCCAGCCCAGCCCTCCCGACAGTCTGATGCCTTGGACTGTCTCCTGGGAAGAGCAAAGTATTGAGGTAAGTGACCAGAGCACTGCAGTATGGAGCACTCTACTCCTTCATCCATCAGCCTGGCCCTCCACCAGCTTTGGGCAGCAGCTGTCTCGCTGCAATCCGTGCTGAGCCCTTGCTAGCAGAGCACTCCATAAGAGACCGACCTATCTCCCATATCATATGTCCTGGGAAATAACTGCATAATAATTAGTGCAAACTGTTATCTCTCTCCCCTTTTCTGTTTGCTAGTTGAACCACTGGCAGCGGAGCATGTTTAGACATTCTGCTGATAAAAGCATGTTTACTTTGTGCTGGCTTGTGTGTATCTTCAGGCATATTTACAGCATGGCAAAACATAATGTCACACTTGTAAAAAAAATACTGGTTTTCCATGAGAATGATATAAAAGAATCTGCTATCTGCAAATATGAAAATATGGCCAAAATATGGGTTAACAAGAAATAGTTTATGAAGCTAATCTTTTTCGAACCTAATTCAAGTAAATGGCTTGTAGTGTAAAATAAGTTTTTTGTTATTCATTCCTTTGCATTACAGTATTTTTAGGCAAAAAGAAAAGAGGAAAAGAACAGACAGCCTGCTGAAGCACTTGGAGCTTACTCTTTTCCAAAATAAAGTCCCCCACCTATAGAAAAGCATGGAAAAACATTAACAGAAAGCTGTCAGATATAGAATAGTGAGTAGGAACCCTCTTGCACTGTAAAGTTGAGGGCTCTGTTTAATAGATAGAGGAGGATGTGCCAGAAGGCCAAATTTAAGTACCTTTTTAAAAAAATGCCATGAGAAGTATAACCATGGAGAAAGCAAGCAGAAAATCCAAGAAGCAGAGAACCTAAGACACAGCAGGTATCGCAAACCAGAGCATTCAAACACAAGCACAGCAAAACCGCAGCAGAATCCATACGATGTTTAGCACAGGCACAGCAGAACCCTGTAGATTTGGCTTCCGTGGAGCATGGGAAAAGGAAACTTCAGCACAAAAAATCATAAAGCACAAGTAACAAATCTTGTGTCTGCACATTCTACCTAAAAAAATAAAAAAATTAGGGTTTTTTTTCCCCTCTCAAATAGTGAAAAAGGAAAAGCAGTTTAAGTACTTTAAAAGCCTGGAGAAATGCCCATAAAAATCAAAAGTATTGCCAAAGCGTGATTTAGTTGCATCCCTGGGGTGTGACTTAGGAAAATTTTAGTCTACAACATTCCTTCTGTCAGAAAGACACTGAAGATTCATAAAGCATGCATCCTGCAAGTAGACACATGCGATACTAAAAGAAGGTCAAGGGAAAAAAAACCCAAAACCTTTCAAAACTTACATGAGTTAAAAGATATTTTAGAAGGAATCCTGCAAAAGGATATCACAAAGCTATGGAACAATCCTCATGCACATGAGAAGGCACAGAAGGCCTACAAAAGGTTTTTTGAAATCAGGCTATCAACAGCTGCTACTACTGCACTACTGGTAAGCTGGTGTCGTTAACAAGAGAGTCCCAAGTGACGAGAAGCTTCAGTGTGTAACACGATTGCTGAAGAACCACTGGAGTGCACACAGCTCCACAGCCACAGCAGTAGGAAAGAAAGGATCAGGTGCACTCGAGATACACAGAAGGTTTTTAAAACTTGACCCCTCGTTTGCAATGCACAGGCAAGTCAGGTGAGAAAAGCAACTGCCCAACCATATCCAGCAAAACGACACTTGAAGGGCACAACCTTTGTTATATCACCTGCATGTGACAGTCTGGGTGGGAAGGGCATGAACCACTAGGCAGCCTCTGGAGAGCTGCCCACGCACCACAGGACAGAAAGACCAGGAGGCTCCGGAAGGAGCGCAGTCTAAAGCTGGTTCACGGCAACCAGCAAAGCAGAGTGAAACAGCCAAATTGGGTTGTCACTTGGAAAGAGAGACCAACAGACCAGACTAGGGGAAATGTAAAGCAGCTTGAATTACCCGCCAGGCAACGTCCTAGGTGTACCAAGACCAGCAGAAATCGATGAACCTCAGTGAGCAGCAGAGAAGACCCACTAACTTTGCTTTATATTGGAATACTAAGACCTCCTAAATGGTGGAGAAAAGCTTGAAAGAACTGATCCATGTGTTCAATCTCGTATTTTACCAGTACCTGTGGATCAGCTAGCAGAAGAAAAGCAAGTGACTTGAAAAGATAATTTAAAGACACAACAGCATTTGAAAGGCCAGAACATGAGTAATACTTTTCCTTCAGATAAAGATTTAGAAGTAGAAAAAAAAATATAATAAAGACTGAAATGACCTGGAAAGTAGAAAAATAGTAAGGAAATGCATCTGTAGAGTCTGAAAAATTCAGAAAGCACATCTCAATGTGATAAAATGCAACAAGCATTCGGAGATCCACTTCATCAGTTTTGTTGGTACATAGGAGGAATGGTGATGGGTACACTTTTCCAAAAGACTGAGAACTTAATGGCAAGATACCTGTGATAATTTATGCAATTTTATGCAATAGGTGGTAACTACTTGTTCGGATACAAAGGAAAATATATTAGCTATTGAAAGGGGATATTCAGACCAGTCCCACTCTCTCCATGGGAGTTCAACTAAGCAGTGTGGTACAGTCAACACAGCAAGGAATTACATCAAGACATCATGTAGGAAAAATGCAACTTAATTGCACTCAGCCCTCTCTAGAAAATAGCACTTCATGACCTCTTTCATGTCCTCTGCACATGCCTCAATCCACATGAAAAGTATGAGCTACTCTAAGCATTGTGCTTGTGCAGCACACTTATGATGGCACTGATAGTGCCTTGCAGGCCACGTTACACATCTTACTGACTCTGAAACTTGGCAGGGTTGAATTTCTCATGCAAATGACTATATCTCCTTGAGCAGCAGTGAAGGAGCTAAGGCCACGTCCAGAAAACCAAAGGGGCAATAGCCGTTTCAAATGAAGATGGGTAACACCCACAGATAACTCATAAAATAAGCTTGGCGAACTTCCCTGTAAAATGTGAAGCATGCAAGCAGGCAGCACTCAAATACAAGCATACACCAACCTGAGCTGTAAAGGGCAGTCAAATATAACAAATTATGAAAGGATTGACTCCACGTCACAGCTTTTCATCAGGATTTAAGCAGGACAGGACAACAAACCAGAAGATGAAGTTTGTTACTTGGTGTAACCCAATTTTTCTGTCAGAGAGTGAACTGTTCTGCTCTTCCCAACATACTATGTTTGTTCGGGTTGGTTTTGGTTTGTTGGGGTTTTTTTACAGTGTCCTCCAGTTATACATTTTGTTCCTCTTTGGTTTTGTTTTCCTTTTGAGGACACAGTGAACCAGGCATTTCTCAGCAAGCTGTAGTTCAAATTTGAGCAAAAGGTCAAGTAGGTCATGTGTTATGAAACTCTGTAAATGGTTTTCCCAGAAGTAAACAGTTCTCCCTTTTTAGCATGACTGTAGTGTTTATGTGTATTTATTTTCCTAGAAAGAACCTGTATTTCATATTAAAGATATTTTTCAGTCATTTTGTAGGCTCAGGCACCGTACATATTTTTGATACCCATGGTTTAAACTAGCATGTATGTATATGACACATATACACATATATATACTAGCTATAATCAAAAGTAAACCACTGCAGTCAATTCTAGCTAGAACTGGGTTGGTTTTTCTTAAGTATACTCAAATGACTCCGTGTGTACCCATACAGATGTATGACTTGTTAGTGTCTCCATTTTCAGTGACAAACTCTATACTGGGCTATTTAGAGACTTCTTTTCAATCCGAGTTGCCTGGGAACATTTGTGTTTGTCTCTGCCGACTGTGGCAAACAACCTTCATACCCATTAGTCATGAAAAGTAAATAACTAACTTAACTCAGGCAATAAATCCAAATAATCAGTAACTGCAGCAGGTGATAAACGTCAGCAGAACTGATATTATATTAGATCCGAGTTACTGAGTAACGTTAATGTGCGATGAATCAGTGCTAGAGGTCTGACAGGAACAGCTGACACGAGACAAATGTACGAGCACTTGTTTTCATCTCTTGTTTTTGAAAAGATGCAGAAACGAGGATATCACCTGAACCAGGTGTGAAACTACCCCAGAAGCCAATCAGCCTTCAAGAATGTCTATGCCATATCCATACCTGGTTTCTCCATGCTAGTGATTGTGGCTGCAGGCACAAAGCCATGGCACCTCTCAGGGCTCCCAGTGAAACCCAGTGCTGCTGCTCTCTCCCATGTGCACATCTTCACATGCACACACGCAGGATTTATGCTCCAGTACCCCTGAAAATCTATTGGGCTTTTGCACCTGAGTTGTTTGCTTTAAAAATGCAACCCCAAACCACATCACTGCCTTAAATTAACAGAAGAAAAATGCAGCTACCTTATACACAGATGTAAATGCAAGAGCTCTGTCTTCTCGGTGATCTTCATAACTCACTCGACTTTTCCAATGCCAGCTTTCTAGGACAAATTATTCACAAACCACACAGCACTCTGTTACAGAGTCCATCCTGCTATTGAGCTCTTTGAGCCCTTTATTGGAGCCCAGTGCCCAAACACTGGCTATATATCCATACATTGACCTCAATTCACCACTGTCTTGTGCTACTGTTGGTGGTGATGCAAAGTAGCTGTTTGCCATTACTGAGTCTGGTGGCTATTTTAAGCTGGTTTTTCACTGGCATATTACTACTCAGAGAGCAAAGGAGCAACTCAGCCCTTGCCCCTGCAGCATTTTCCTGTTTTTACTATCTTTAAACCTGCTCTACCCCCTGTCTTTTTTGTCCCTAGAAGTTCCTGTGGGAAATTCTGGAGCTGGATACGCAAGCAAGCAGACTTTTTGAGCACTGTTCAGTCCATAAGACAGGTCACCTCCTTGCAGTCAGTCTCATGCTTCTCTTGGGGTGGTGAGATCTGTAGGGTAGGGATGCAGGCGACCCCAGAATGGAGGATGAAGGAGAGAGATCAAGCCTCAGGAGGAAATGAGCATTGCTGTCTTCTGAAGTGATGCTGGGATCTGAAGATGTCGAAACACCACTGGCCACAGCTGGCCACAGAGAAGCAACCATTAGTGCTTCATAAGAAAGGGTGAGATCCTTTTTGTGGCCAATAGAACAATATTTCATCTTAATCCTCATTTTGCACAAATTTTGTGCAGCCTCATGCAGTTGTTGGCTCCAGAAGCTGCTCTGTTCAATGAGATGTGCAGAGGAGCTGCATCTTGCTACGGCCCTGCCTGGGAGTTTCAAACTTTCCACTGATCACCTTGTGTTAATCATTCATTACATTACAAAAATATCACATTATGTTTGCTTTATGATGTTATTTGTTAATCCTGAATGGTTTTCCCTTGCTTTCCAAGATAGAGAGGCCACCTGAGATGCCGTAGAGGATTTGACCTACAGCTCCTGCTCCAGAAGAATATTTTCCTTGCAGGTCTCATGCCATATCTGCTATGGGGATGTCTCTCTAAAGATGTTCATCATTAATTGTCTCATTAATGCCAGTATCATTAACTGAAACGACAAGTTTTTTCCAGTAATTCCCATGGACAAATGCAGAGCAGCAGTGTGCGCTCATGGCTTTCTAGCCACCCAGTGATGGTACGTTCTGCAGGAGTTTCACTGGGTGTCATGTCTTGTAAATAAATAATGGAAACCATCAAGTATCCTGGGAGGAATCTAACCTACTGCTTCTTGTCTTTTCTTATTTCTATTTGTGTAACTGTAACTCTCAGCTGTTGCAAGTTCAGCCTTAAAAAGCTCCTTGCCACAAAAATAATTTCCATTTTCTTGTTTATGGACTATAATAAACATACTCTTTAATTTTCAACTTCATGACCTAAATAGATTGAATTCTTAAGTTGTTTCTTGTCCCAGAAGGTTTCTAACCCTTGCATAATTGCTGAGGCTTTTCTGCATTTTGTCTAATTTTTAAAGTTGACTTTGAAAAGTGGACTTTCAGAAAAAGTCAGAGATTCAGAAGTTGTCTTACTGTAGGCAGTAATATCTCTACCTGCTTCCTAGTGTTCTGCTTATATCTGCCAAGGTTCTTTCTCTTGATGCAACCTGCTATAGCTTTCATTGAGCTACTTACCAGAGTCCCTAAGTGGCTACTTCTCTCTGAAACACCTTCCCTTACAGGCAACATCCTTTCTTGGTTCCTTGGTTGATTGAAATATATGTAGTTCATCGAGTAATACAGACACCTCAGTAAAACAAACTTGGATGTGATAAAATTTTCTGTCATTTGACAGTTTCTCCAGGTATGAATTTTCAGTTTCTCCAATTAGTTGAAAGATAACAAATAATACTGGGCTGAAACAATTTGCTCACTCTTCTTTAGACAGTTTACCGTGGCAGATTTCAAAAGCTTCTCTGAATGGTGAGTTATCAAGAACTCTCCTCTGATCCATTTATATTTACCAAATTGTCTGCTTCTAAAGCAGTTCTCTGTGGAACTGGTGCCCAGGCACAGGCTTAGGCAGCTGTCCGTGACACCTGGAAGGCTCCTCTTGCTGCTCCATCACCCGAGCATTTTAAACAGCCTCACAGAGTACTGAAAGCACAATTTAGTTTTGTGCAGGGGCAGTTCCAGATGATGAGGTAGCTCCTAAGAGCATCAGAGGAGGGTGGGGGATGACTCACTTGCCATCCCAAAGGGAAGTTCCGTGGCCATTTGTCTAGGGGCCACTTCCCTTAGGCCTCCCCAGGACTTCTCACTTCTCCTTAAGGTAGCCAGCTGCAGGTTCAGTTTCCTGCTTCCATTGGGACTGTAGTAGCAGTATAAAAGCTTTAACATAGATTTGTTCTATCATCAGTCTGGTCAGCGTCAGTCTGGTCTTCCTAAACGAATGTACCATTTTATAATTAAATATACTTTTGTGGAAAAAGCTAATTAACTGCTGCAAAACATTAATGAGAATTAGTGTTTTTTAAAAAGTGATATAACTGGTATAAAGTAAGTAATTTCCATGCCCATCAGAAGTTAGTATAGTTGTATGAGAATTGCAGTTCAGTATTTTGGCAAAGTCCCGTTCCAATCTTACCGCCTCCATGTATCTGACACAAGTATGGAAATCGCCACACGTTCCCCAGGCCAACGGCAAATCCAATACAGCTTAAAATGTACTGGAACTTGTTGTCCCACTGGGGTCTGCCATCTTCTTTAGGTATTGCAGGTGTTGCTGATAAACCTTTTGACATTTTAATGAAATATCCTTGGCACCTTAGCCCCTTTCCCTAAAAATGGGAAGATGCTTCAAAACCTGCCTCTCCTACAGGTTTTATGCAGGGTGACAGAAGAATCTTGGAAGAGAGGTGGAGCTTTCTTTTTATCTGATGCAAAGGATTGTGTCATTGCCAAGGCTGCAGTTTAAAGACAAAACCAGGAATTATTATTATATAGAGAGCTAACATTCTTGCCTTTTTTGCAGGTCCTTCTATAGTTAGCTTGGGAATATGTTGTTAATGGGTAACTCAGGATCAAACAGGTTTTTATTTTCTGTTCTCCTTATGTTCTCAGACTCCGTGAGAGAAGTGTGACGCTGAATATAATTAAAAAGAAACCTTTGCAGTGGACTAATTAAAATTGCAAAATACTTGTAAAAATCTGTGCATAAAATGTTGGCATTTCCTTTTTTAGTTTATTAATAGAAGTAAATAAATGAAGGCACCTTTTCCAAATGCAAAAAGTCAATTAGAAAAAAAAGCCAAGAAAAATTAGACCTTGTATGTTCAGACATTAGAATATGGTACATTTTCGCAATAGTTGCTAGAAGTTAATCACTTCCCACCTGTCAATGAATCCCCAGTGACTATTTTTATTATTCATTAAATAGTAACTGATGAAAGCAAGAGCTGAATGCTTTCCTTCAATTAAAAGTATGTGAGAGTATTTTTCTCTTTTCTTTCAGTCATACCAGGGTTTTGCTGGTGTGCATGCCAAATCAGTTCACTCCACTATAAACAGAGCAGCCAGTCAGCTTGCTTGCTTCAGTAAATCAACACTTTATGCCTGGATTCCCTTCTGGAAACGGGAAGAGTTTCTGAGTGAAGGTGAATTGCTTTCCCCAAAATAAAAGCCCTGCTCTGCAGCTAAGCACACAAATGTGATCAGGTTGCAGATCATCCAACCAGAAGCCAGTTTCAGATCAAGGCTACATCACTCTCCCTGGGCTGTCACAGCTCGTCTGCTTACAGCTCTGCAAATATCCAGACTCACAGATGGAGAAACTTAAATTCCCAGTGTCGTATCAGGGTTGTGTCACAGGGCACACACGAGCTGGACACACAGGGTGGTTTGGCAGCATTTGCACAACGTCAGTGGTACCAGGGCACACACCACCATTGTTCCTTCCCCTGCTGCTCTTCTGATCAGGAGGTGCCTTGGGCTGGGCTTAGGCCCTTCCAGCAACACCCTGAATTCCACACCTGGCACCAGCAGCCAGCTGCTTCACATGTGGTGTTACTCATTCTTGGCAGCTGAGCTTTTTATCAGCAGAAAAATCTGACCAAAAAATGTTCTTCCCATTAAAGAGCAACATCATCAAATAGTTTAAATAGTTGCTTACATTAATGTAATTTTTAAAAATTGAAAATGGAATGTAAATTAATTTAATCATCCAGATTCTCTGGAATGGATTGCCCAGAGAAGCTATGGATGCCCCATCTCTGCAAGTCTTCATTTGGATGGGGCTTGGAGAAACCTGGCCAAGTGGAAGGTGTCCCTGCCCATGGCAGGGGAGTTGGAGCTGGATGATCTTTGAGGTCTCTTCCAACCCAAATCATTGATTCTATGATTCCATGAAGTACACATGCAATGCCTGGTACTTTACTCTCAATTAAGAGGAGATAGACTACTCTAAAGACACATTCTGGAGTAAATATACCCTAAGTGTACCTATTTCTTTTAAGAGAGTGTTTCGATTACAATCAGTATGAGGGTGTAAATTGGATCCATTCTCGTTTCAAAAGGTGAGTGTGGGAATTGCTGCAAGGTGATACAAGTGTGTTGTCCATATACGCAGACAGCTGGATGAAGAGGATCACCCATCCAGAGGGGACATGGACACTGTCTGCTCCAGGCACTCAGCCTGGCTGCTCTAACAGTCTAACAGTGCCCCTTTCCCTCTCCGGTGGCCATATGAGGAATGGGACTTCTCACTGACCTCCATTGGGTCACATGGAAGTTAAAAAATTCAAATAGTTGTAAGGTAAGAGTGTGTGTGTGTGTGTGTATACAGGAACCAGAGCCACCTACCTTGATGGCAACAGAAGAGAGCAAGATTTGCACCCTTGTGTGCCTTGGATCTCCCATCAGCACGGATCCCCCATGCAAGTGGTGCACCCCTTGCTCATGAGTGCCACGGAAGGCAGATTTTGCTGTTTCCTGAACTGCTGCTGCCCCATTGCAAGATTATCTCTGCTGTCATCAGCAAAAGCAGCACTATCTGCTAGGAACTTGGAAGTTACAGGCGATTTATAAAATATATGGAATTCTAAATGAATCAAGCTGTCATTCTCATACTTAAAAATATTTTTATTAAATATTTTAAACTTCTATATGAGACAAATAATATTAGTGCCTTTGTGCAACACAGTGGCACGCAAAGTAGAAACAATTTAATGTGCAAGAGAGGACAGCATTAAGTTACCCTTCATATTGGCCACCCAACCAGCAGCATTACACATGTAAGAGTCACTTATGGCACTTCATGGAGAGTGCATCCTCAAGCAGAGGAGATGGAAGCCAGTGTCAAAAAAGCTGGCTTCAGAACCAGAAAGAGAACAAATGATTTGGCCTGATGTCCCAATCACTTGCAAATGTCACTGTATAGCTTCCAGGAGCCAGGCCATCAACTCTTCACATTGCATTGCATTGTTAAGCAAATGTTTACCTGGAAAAAACACATGGTTATCCTTTCATGAAAAAAAATTAACTTTGGATACTTAAGAAGTTTTTACTTTCCTCACTGACAGAGCATCCTTCCACATTTGAAAAAAAATGGTTTTATGATGAATACTTTAAGTTTCCATTAATGGAAATCTCAGATGTAGCGATAAGGCCAGCATGATCATTTTTTTTCTGACGGTAGTTCCTGATGGCTTTGTAGATGGCAAAGGTAGGAATGGTCAAACTGGGCACTCCGGCGAGGAGTACAATGACAGCGTACACCCAGGGGGGATATTCAACCTTCTCTGTTGTGGGGAACTCCACCTGAAAGAGCAAACAACCAAGTTGTAGAAAGTCATGAAGAGCAAATACCTGGGAAAATGCACACATTCAATAATTCAACAGACCAAAAATGTAATCGAAACGGTGGCCAGGCATAATGGCACAACAGTTTGCCAATTCCACAGCAGTTTTCAGCTCAAGGGTTTCCAGCCTGAGTTGTTTTGGACTTATTTTTACTTAAAAATCATGTAAAGAAACTGGCAGGAAAAAAGTAAGAGCCAGGAAGGGACTGGAATATTTCCTTGGCACAAAGGAATGTAGGAATGGGGGGCCTGACAGGCCACCAGGGCCTTAGGACCAATCAGCCTTTTTGTGGGAAGGCTGAAATCAAAAAGCTGAGGGAAGGCTGGAACATTATTGAGAGGGAAGTGAGGTTGCAAAACAGGAGAAAAGAAAGCAGTCCCATTTCCATGTCTTGTGGCAAGTTTGCCAGGAAACTGTTCCAGATGAAAGATGAATGTAACTGGCAATGACTCTTACATTAAAGAAGAATACTTTAATTAATTATAAATAAATATTTTGGTTTATACACTTACGTAGCTAGGATCCCAAACACTGTAGAGCAATTCTTGGTTGACTTTCACCACAAAATAAAATAAAAAGATAACTAACATAATGAGAGGACTGATAAGCCTCCAGGTAACCTGCCAGAAAATGTTGGGCTTGTGTCCAATCATGAACTCAATATCCTTGTTAAACCTAGAAACAAAACCAAGAAGTTCAGAACCTTAAAAGCTGGCCAGCATCAAAGAATGACTGCTCATAAACAGAGAAGTCCAAACCACCCCTAGCTGTAATTCCCAGGAATTTGCCAATGTCAATTTAAGACCAGAATTGACAACACCAGGAGTTAGATCTGTAGTAGTTCAAATTAAGGCACACACCATTGCAAATCAGGAAAATTGTTTTGGGAAATGTACTATCTTGAAGATTTCTGTGAGGCATATGTGAAATAGTTTCAACAGGAAAGAGTCAGTACAGATGGATTTTACCCAAAACTTATTGTAGTATTGCTTTATAATTTTTTGGTAAGGATCTCAGCGCTGCATAAATTAAGGGGAGTGACATAATATCAAAAAAGAACAAAAGCACTTAGCAGTAATTTAATAATTAGATTATAATATAATATTTGCCTAATTTGGATATCTATCAGTTTTCTCAGGGTGAATAATGAAACAATATTTAACTTTACACATTATTAAGAACACCTACAATTGCGTTATTTGGATTATTCATGGAACATGCAGTGGACAATGGGGCAAAAACATTTCCACAAGAAGAATCAAGCCCTGCATTGAGGGTGGTACTGTCTGCATCAGTCCAGAACCAATATATGGCCTCTCCATATAATGCAACACCTTGTGCACACACTTCTTAAAAGTAGTTAGTTTGGAAGTCTGAGGTTTCTGTTTTAGTCCTTTTGTCTGGCTTTCCTGCATATCCTATGGGGATAAACCTGAGAGGACTATTCAGTTGGTCCTTCAGCTATGAACAACACGCTGAATCCACTTGAATCTCAATTACTACACAAATTTATTTTATCTTTTCGTCTCTAGCTTCTGGGATCTAGGTGTCTTAAAATGATGTGGAGCCCCATGTCCTGACTGCAGCGCATGTTCAGGTGTGGTACAAGGCTCTTTTCTGAATCAAACATACACACACACACACACACGCACATTGCCACCACTTTATGGACTCAATCCGTGTTTGTGTCCTGGGAATAATTTTAATTTACTTTGTAAAGAGTTCTGAGACCTTAAAGGGAAGGAAAAGTGATCAACATAGACTTTTCTGTCCTTAACAAATTAAAATAAGCCTTCTTTCTCGAGGCTACACCATCTAATTTATTTAACCTGATTTGTGCTTCCTTGAGTAGTATAAAATATGGGAAAATGGGCCACAAGGGCATTCACCCCACTGCCAGGAGCAGCAGCTGAATCTGGCACAAGTTCAAGTAAAACTTGTGAGTGACTGAATTCCCTGTACTTTACTTCATATTTCTTATGTATTAATTATAAACATGAAGATGCTGAAACTCGATTTATTACATCTCTAGAAAGTTGAGAGGATAATTACTCACAGCTACAACTGATAAAGTCCTGGATTTATCAGCTAAGAATGTATCTCAGTAGCCTTGGATTTGCAACCTGCTGTAAACTATTCCTGGAGAACCCTGTGATGGACAGCATCATTTAGCACTCCCTGTAAACATTCCTGGGGTATACCTCTGTTTTAAACCTTCAGCTCAGTGCCAACGCACTTGCACTTTGCTTCTGCTAATTAAATGTTTAATGCAATTATCCTGAAGAAGAGTTATTAGATGTGTCACCGTACTTAAAAGGAAAATGAACTATAGTGGCTCTTATGTAACTGTTGCAAATATCTACATTCTGATGCCTACTTTAAAAATAAATTATTTGCATTCATATCATTGCACTCCAGGGCTCTTCTTAATGCCTAATATTCTCTTGCAATATCTCAGGGATGTCTTTATTTGAACTGGTTGTTAAAGAGCATTATTTATTATCATGTATTAAAATGGAAAGCTTTCATCTACAAATTCTTGACAAGCCTTATTTCTTTTTGCTGAGAAGTCTTTAAGAAACCTGAAATATATAAGGAACCCTAAACTACAGCTGCATCATTTAATTGATTTCTGTAACAGAAATTCTGTGCACAGAGATGCAGTGAGATTGTAGCTATACAACAATAATCACTTTATGCATTGATATCAAGTAATGGTTAAGCTGTATTTCATACCTGTCTATTCCATAAATGTAGACGACTGAAAACATCTCACAAAATGCAGTTATCAGCAGGGGAATAGAGCCAGCAAAACTATCAAATAGACTCAGCCAGTAATTACCAGAATTCAGCACAAAAATGAAAGCTATCAAATAACACATCAAACAAACGAGACCTGTGGGAAAAAAACAAAACAACAGCACACTTAGGCAAAGAAAGCAAAAGCAAAATGAGAAATAAAAGTATTTGCCCAGTAGATATAAAGCTTAAAAAATAACTCTTGCAGCCTGAAGGCCACCACTTTATTTTTAAATGGCACTCTGGGTAGGCTGGCTTCTGTTTGGGTAAAAGTCTCCTAACATCACACAGGTGAGAGATGTTGCAAACAAAAAGGGAGAAAGCTGAGGAGAGAAAACAGGTCCTCTTCGTCGTAGCTGGTGGGACAATGTTGCTCTGACAGGAATCCTGCCTGGGTGAAGGACTCAGGTCCTCCAGCTTCCCAGTGGAGGAGACGGTGGTCATTGTGAGCAGGCTGATGGGCAAGCCTGAGGGTGAACAGCTGCCTGCAGGCTCAGAAGGAACCTCACAGGAGCTGCCCCATGGGGAAATGGGAAAATCTTCAGTAGGTTATCTGAGAGTCTTAAGACCATTCCAGATGAGAAGGTAGAAGCGGGGTGAGCTGGTTTTTCAGCACACAAGCTGTTCTCTGCGGAGAGTAGGAAGGTCACTGGTCTCTAAAAAAGCACTTACCAGTAATAAGTTCCTTAGGCACTCTGGGGGGTATAATCTTGAGATCTTGTAAAGGTACAAGCACACCTTCCATATTTCCAAACATAGATGACAAACCCAAGCAGAAGAGCATGATGAAGAAGAGAACGGCCCACAAAGGTGAGGCGGGCATTTTGGTGATAGCTTCAGTGAAGACAATAAAGGCTAGGCCAGTTCCTTCAGCTCCCTGGGGAAGATTTAGGATCATTAACATCACACGGCACTTAAATTTACATTGGTAGTCACTAGACTTGGAAATTAAATAGTTGCTATGCATTCCTACCGTATTTGAGGTATCAATATGTGTTAAAGTATTAAACTTACATCATTCAGGAAAGTTTCCAAATCACAGGTCTGAAACTGGAGGCTTGCAAAAATTTCTGGATCAGTCATGTTGCACAGCTGCTGCATTTGTTCAAAGTTATCTTGGGTTACATTACCTTCTGGCAAATCAAATGCATTTATCAGAGTAAGAATATTTCTGAAAAAGTGAAATGTAAGTAATTTGAAATTATTAATTTGTAAGCACCATCAAGATTCATTTACATCATCAAACAAATTATTAAGAGTACAACATCAAGATCAAATTTGACATTGGAAAGCCCAGCAGATGTGCTTTCTTCTTCCAAGGTGAATATAACACTTTCAAGGCACAGATGACAGCTAAATGGATGGACACTCTAGGAACCTGTGCAGGAGTTAGGTGCCTGTCTTAGCACAGCAGACTAAACACCTGTCCCCAGACTGGGCAGCTTCTGGGAATGTCTAAGTTGTCTGCAGCTGTGAATCATGCAGTTTCACAGTTGAATGTGGAGGAACTAGACTGGAAACCACAGAGTCTGACTGCCCTGGTAAAATGAGGCATGTCTGATGAGACCTAAGCATTTAAGCTCTCCAGGAGGAAATCTAAACACAGAGCTAACACAGGAACCAGGGAATATTACATTCATGCCATATGTCAGCATGGAGAATAATGTAAAATATAGTTTCTTATGCAACACTTATGTAGGAAATAAGGTGATTTAAACAATTATCACTTTTTATGGGATTTGTTCCACAGGGTTCCATATTTTTATAAGTAATGGGTAGTTCTGGTGGCATGTGGGTCAGGAGCTGCAATTATTCAGAAATGATAAATCCATTATCAGCAGGTTAACAGAGCTGCCTCAGCCAAACAAACACCTGCATATTCTGTGGGCGTTTCTTTCCCAATAACTCACTTGTCAAAACAGTCATCATATCTTGCTGTGGCTCTGAATCCAATGATGGAGTATATGACGGTTGCTGCATAGATGGATGTGAAACCATTGATCACTGAAACAATTATAGCATCTTTCTCACAGTTGTTGCTGCAATTCAGAGAGAAGAAACAATGGATGTCAATCACATTCCCAAAATAAATAGCAAAACTGGATACCAAGACTAAGAAAAAAGCATAGATATGTCAGTGTACCCTCTAAGAGCACACAAGTAGTGTTGTTAGATTTAATAAATTAAAACTTGGTACCTTAAGCAATTGAATAGTTATGGTTTTGGTTTCTTTTGGTGATTTTTTCCCCCTTCAAACAATCCTGTTCATAAGGAAAAACTGCCTGAGCTTGTTTGGCTCATGGGAAATAAAGTATGAGGGGCAAAAGAGTTATGTCTCCTGCTTTTCAAGCTTGTCATGGTTGTCTGCAGAAATGCATTGCCATGGGCTGTGCCTTCACTGCTGGCGTATTGTGCTTCAAGGTGAAAGATTTGGGCTTGAATTCAAATACTCAGACAGGAAAAGTGAGCAGAAGTTCACTTTTCATAGCACTTAGGTATGGTGAGATTGCAGTAGCCAAGAGCACTTGGGAACTGTTTTTTTTGACTGCTGAACAAAAGATGATTCAAAATGTTCTCAGATTTTGGAAGAACAATGGAACATTATGCTGACAAGGTGGGACAGAAAAGCTCTTTGTAGAAACTTCTCTGCTGCAGGCACTTCTTGCCAGTGTGCCTGTGCTACCACAAAACATTTGCAGAGCCAGAAACAGACTTTCATCTGAGGGACAAGATAGAATATCAATATTAAATTAGTTAATGCTTTTACGAGAAGGCTGTAAAATGGTAGATATCTTATTTCTCCTGGCAAGAGAAGGGTATTAGATTAACTTGATGTTGTCATATATAATTTTCTGAATATGTTCAAGAGGAGAGACAAGCCTGTCCAACCAAGACCTGTCACACTGTGTCCTTTCCCTATTTGTAGCATTCTGAAATAGGCTTCTGCTGGATGTAGGGCATTGAACGGAAATTCCTCGCTGTAGTCTTGTGTCAGTTTTTGCAATGTAACACGAGATTCCCAATGACAGGCTTGAAAAACATTTCTTCCTTTTACAGAAAGTAAGATGCTCAAGCTCCTTCTCATTATGAGTTAGTGAATCCTTGATGGCATTGAAACCTTATGGTATTTTCTGATGTTTTTGTGCTCCCAAACCATCCAGGGGCAGAGTCACTGACACCTGATTCAGCTGGTGCTGGTTTGCAGGTGGCCCAACACCCCAGTGTAACACTGTGGAATTTGCATGGGGATTTTTTTTACTTGTATTCCTTGGGAGTTTAATGGCTTTCTCCAGTTTCCTCCTTAAGTTATGAATCATTGAGCATTGAATGAACATGGCCTGATGGCACTGCCCTGTGTGTTGGAAAATTCAGAGGACACTACTTCTTTTCTTTGTGTCTTTTGGAAAGGTGAATACTCTCAGTTCTGACCCCATGGCTGTGGGACCCTTAAGCATGGCTTGACATCTCACCCTGAGACTTGTGGGCACCAAAAATTCCAAGTGATCTTTTCAAAAACACCTGAAATCGAGAGTGGTGGCAAGGAACTTACTCAGTGACTGAAATGCTGGTGTGGTGTACTTGAACCTGAACCAAAACTGAAACACAGATTCCTGAATGTATGATCAAACCAGATATCCAAAACTTAATTCTGAGATGTTTATCAAAAATAAACATCTTTAGGTTTAGACAATGCCACACGATTTTCCTTTCAAGAGTGCTGTAGGGATGGCAGGCACCAAGAGGCATTGGTGTTTGCTCCAACATTTTATGAGGGAGAGTGTAGAATATAGTGCTGCATCATAATTTGCAGTCTGGGTCAGTCTCTGGGTGATTGGATTTCTCACTCCCTGGCCCCACAGCACACATATAAAGGAATTGAATTTAAATTTCAAAATTAGACATATCTCCTCATCTCAAAGCTAAAGTTTTAAACTGTGTTCTGTGAATTGATTTGAGATGTGTGCTCTACCACCTGCTCTGACAGCACTGAGACCAAGGGCATCACCATGCATCGAGCACTCGCACAGAGGAAACTCCTGCTCATCAGCTGGTGGTGGGCAGCCAGTCCCCTTCTTCCCATCCTGCATCACCACATCTTTCTCTAGGAAGCCAGCCAGAACAGGGACCTGAAATCTTGGTTTGGGAGAACTAGGATCAGTTAGAGGAGATACAGCTTACGTGTCTGAGGGGAGGCTGTCCCAGTCCCGAGCAGCACAATAACAGGGCAAAATAGACATGTTTCATTTGAAAGAATGAAATATTAATATAAAATTTGGGTTTTGCCTGGCTACTTACTGAATAGAATTATAACTGGAGAATGAAATGAGGCCTCCAAAGGCCAGGGAGAAGGAGTAAAACACCTGAGCTCCTGCATCCAGCCATGTCACTGGGTCCGCCAGCTCGGTAACCTGAGGCATCAGACACACATCTTTAAGCACATCCAACACTGCTATTTAAACTGAGTATGAGAGATTTAAAACAACAATTACAACAAGAACATTAGCCATACAAAACTCACTGTTCTTGAAGAATTTCAACAAATAGGTCAATGTTTTTGTCAAACTTACTTTTTTTTCTAAAAGAAAACCCACTTGAAGTTTTTATATAAGTATTTGAAAATTACTTTAAAAAATGCTTTGCATAGCTGACATCTGGCATGCCTGTTTTCAGTAAAGGTGTTTATTACTTAGCATTAATAATGAGCATTCAGAGATCTGCTCATGGAAAATGATCTCTCTTTTAATTTTATTTAAATACTGTTGTATAATTAAACCATTCTCTTAGGTTTTTTGTTCGTAGAGCAGTTAGGTGGGTTCTACTCCCACATACATGATTATGCTTTGAATTTAAGCAGGTTGTCAAGTAGAATACAGGAAAATAAATCAAGCCAATAAATGGCAACCCCACTGCCCTGTGATGATCATTCAATTAGTTAGAACAGATTTTGATAGAGGATGGAGAGAGAGAGAAAATATCTGTGTATGTGTACACTTGTTATATCCAATGCAAAGGATTCACCTCACAGAATCAGCATTTTTAAGGTGTTAGAAAAGCACCAGTGGAGAGGACTGATTTTCAATCTGTTGTTAATTACAGAGAGAAGTACATCATGTTTCACTAAGCAATGACCTAAGCAGTGACTTACATTAGGGGTGAAGAGATACACAATTCCATTGGTTGATCCTTTCAGTGTCAAGCCACGGATCAGGAAAATGGTAAGCACCACGTATGGCAGAGTTGATGTCACATACACAGCCTGCACCAAAAAAACAATGTAAATAAACCACTCAAATAAAACAAAAAATTTCAATAAAAAAGTGAAGAAAAGAGGGAAATAATCAAGGTGTGGTGACTTACAATAATGGCAAGTTTCAAGCGAGTCACAGTTAGCACATGCAGTAATAAATGTTCAAGAAAATAGTATGTGTGGTACATTTTGATAATACACTTTTTTTAGCAATAGTAGTCTATTTAAGAGAAATTGTCATTGTTGAAATTCAACTCAGATCATTCAAAAGCAGTATCAAAAGTAACCTACACCCTGAGACTCAACTGATTCAAGGAGGGACTCTTGGGGCTTTGCTTGGGCAGAAGAACATTGGTCACTCTTTCGTAGAGATAATATTTAGGACTTGCACAAACCAAAATAAATCTGTATAGGTATGTTTTGAAGAGAATGGCCATTATAAAAAGAGAGTCCCTCTATCCTGCTTTAAGGATTAATATTAGTGTTAAAGTGATAAAACCTAAAAATGTGTGACTTCCTTGTCCTTACAGGACCTGTAAGGACAAGGAAGACTCACAAAAAAATGCTCAAAAAACTCTCCACATAAATCAAATCAGATTCCACTTCATTCACCTTCATTCTTCAAAAAGCAGTCCCGGTGATGATACAAAACTTTGGACATGCTTTCACTCATAAACCAGACAGTTTCTACAGCCTTATTAATTCTGTATAAATAAGAGATCACAACAGCATGATTAATATCTCATTAAAAATCCCCCCCGAGAGAGTACCTTTCCTGTTGTCTCAATGCCTCTGATTGTGCACACGTACAGCACACCCCATGCACATGTTAAACACAGTAACAGCCACCACTGGATACTGCCGGACTCCTCAATGGAAGTGGAGATGTTCAGTGTTTCTCTGTACCAGAAGTAATCTACAGGAGAGCTCTTGGCACACTCTTCTACATAATCTGTAACCACAAAATGGTTGTCATTCTGTATGTCTTTTATTTACTTGAAAAAGAGGAAGCTAAATAATTAGCACAGTGTTCTAAATTGTACCCCTTAATGCCAATGGATTTGTTGTTGGCAAATTTTCGGATTTTTGGAGGCTAGTTTCATGGCAAAATGAGAGATTTATAAGACCGCTGTTTAGCAGGTATTTTAATACAGCAGCTCTAACTCTCCCACTCCTCCTTCCTCATCCACACCTCCTTCAGCAATATTTTGTCTTCTGTTTTGTGCGGCATTGTTCAAGGTCTTGTCAGCTCCAGTTGAATCCTCAGCTTCCTTCACTGCACCGGCCTGTGCACTATTCTGCCCTGGCCTGCCCTTAAATGAGGCTTTCCATGCTTATTCTGGGAGGAGAGGAGCGGAGCACTCTGAACAGCTGTTCACAGACCCAGCAGAAAAACCTGCTTCACACAGTGTCATGCAGGGCTGACTACGGAAAACAAAGCTGCTGTCACCAGGCGGTCTCCAAGGAACTGCAGACTTGTATTGAGAGATAAAGGTGTTTCAAATGGATTATGCATTTTTTTTCCTTTTCAGTGGAAAAGCGAAAAAAATGGAGGGCTGTTGGTGAAGAGATAGATGAAACACATTGCCTAAATCTGGAAAATGTTAATGTGTATACTAGATCTGTACTTAGTGAATATTCTGTATATGAACACACCTGTTAAAATCTACCATGAAGTTTCATATAAAAAGCCAAAATTTCACTCCAAGATTAAGTACTGGCCACATTTTATTTAATGTGAATTTGTACAAAACACCAGAATCAAACAGTGCAATATGCCTGACAAGACTGCGATGCCCTACCACTATTTCACAGAAAGGCTCATTTAGGGTAACTGTTAGAAACAGAAATCTGTGCTGTGTAACAAAATACAATATTTTGTAAAATATACCTGTTCTGTTGTCATTGAGAGGACAGTTACTCCAAGGCAGGGGCTCTTGGAAGGAGTTGAAGAAATACCACATCACCCAGGCAATAATAGTGTTATAATATAAACCCACCAAGAAAGATACAAACATTGATGCTATACCTGAAAAAAACATCGGAACACAATGTAAATTGCAACACTCTTGTCTTCAAGATATGTCAAAGTACATGGTATCAAACTCAACCTTTCCTTCCTCCCCTGCTACATTTTGGATGTAGGTTTATCACTGTGAATTTGTTGCCTAAAGGTTGGGCAGGTGAGTCCTACACAGAGTTATATCCTAAAACCTCTCTGAGACCAAAGCTGATGCCCACTTAAGAGCCAGCTATATGAGAAGACTAACTCCCTACAGACACTACAGAATCCAGTTCACATCCTTGCCAGCTGATACCTAGGGACTTTGGGATGCTGGACATATGTAAGGTTCAACTGATTTGGGGTTTTGATTAAATGAGACTGAGATATCTCCTTTTTCCACAATGCCCCTGCAAAGGTCAGCTGAGGTGGTGTTGTATAGGATGGATGGCTGCCAGGAGGCACAGTCTGTGACTAGGTACAGAATTCAAGCTGGTATCTGTCCTCCTCTGCTTGTTCCCAAGTAATTAGCCTCTGATGACTTCTCTGGCAGACAGCAAATGCTAATCATTAGCTCCTGAGGGCTCTTAGGTTCTAAAGAATCTTGAAATATTCTAGATGCAATGAACAATTATCTTTTGTCACTGATTTACAAATGCAGTGGATGCCAAAACAGTCCTGTTTCTTCCCTTTCAAGTGTGTGATTCAGGTTGGAAGGGATCTCTGGAGGTCATCTGCTCAAGGCCAGCCACCCAAAGTTGGTTGCCCAGGACCATGTCCAGACAGACTTGGAAAATTTCTGTGGCTGGAGACTCCACAACCTCCCTGGGCAGCCTGTGCCAGTGCTTGCTCACCCTCACGGTGTTTCCTGATGTTCAGGGGCATCTCCTGTGTTTCCTGTGTAATGAGGCAGCTGTGGAGATTTTTATGTCGTGTGCATGATGCTTCTTATACTACATTTTCAAATGCAGTGTTTGAATACTCGGCAGTCTGGTAGAGAGGTGAAGAAGTATTTTCTGCAAAATACTGTTTCTATGGCTTTTGGAATGGGAACTCTCAGATGCAAAAAAGTAATATTAGGTGGAGCTGAGGTCTATCAGATAAAGATTCAACTAATATTTATCCACAGAAGAGTTACAGAACAATTTTTGGCACACCCAAAGAGATTCGTCCTAATGGTAAAAACTGCCAGTGTGGATAACACAGAAAGTATCTCTGAGGCCTGAAATTGGTCCCAGATTAGAGAAAGGTTTTAACAGGGCCCACAGTACTTGGGAATGTGAACACAAAATTGTCATTGTGCTTTATCATGATTAGTTTGACCTATAAATGGAGAGTTAGGAAGAGGGGAAACGTAACAGATCCTGAAATCTCTTATGGCACACCAGGATAAAACCCAGAAGATTTGTTCTTTAGATTATCAATTCGGAGACTTGTGCTTTCTCAGGCAGCTTTTTGACTTACCAACCCCTTTCAGGGTAGGGTGGATAGAGCTCCATACGCCCACACTGCCTTTCCTCAGCCTTTGACCAATGGCAAACTCAAGATGAAGCAGGGGGATGCCTTCCAGGACTAGCAAAATCAGGAAAGGGATCATGAAGGCTCCTGGAATTGATAAGAAAAAATAATGATTCAGATCAGTGACGTACTACAGCAAAACAAAAACTTTAGGTTTGTGAGATGTTGACATAATAAGCAAACTGTAAGCATCTTTGTGTAAACCCTTCTCCGTTTTCTGAGCAAAGCTTTTCCTGATTGCCCAGGCAGGGCACATATGTGGTTTCAGGTAGGAATTCTTATCCTTCCCAAGTGACACACATAAACAGGAATGATACACTCTCAAGGTTAACCTTTGAAAAAACCACCTTTGTATTGCAAGTGGAGGAAAGGTAGCTACTCTCCTGGAATGAATTCCCCCCTTTTTTTTTCTCTGCAAAAGATTATGGTTTTATAGCTGTGACTCATGCAAATCATATGAAATAATTGAATGAACTAAGCAAAGCACCTCTAAAGATTAAGCAGGAGCCTGGGTCTGTCTGCCTAAATCAACAATAAGTTCTCGGCATCTGTGTTCAACAACTTTAATGTTTGATTAGAAGACATCTGAGGTACAGGGTTCAAACCTTGTTAATTATGATAAAGTTGGTTAGTATAGGACAAGTATTCTCAATTAATTTTTTCTTGAACAAGGTGTACCTTGGATATGGGAGATAACATAGAACACCACACAGGACTATGAAAGTGCAGAGTCAAGTGCTTGAATATTGTTACACATTAGAATTATGGTTAACTACCATTACAAAATGTCTTTAACTTACTAATCTAAATAAGAGCAAGTAATCTGAATGCAATAAAAAGAATGCAGATCAGAATGTGAAGGGTTCAGGTCTGGGTATTTACTGACTTTTTCCTCATGTGTGCAATGAAAATCAGATGGCAAGTGAAAGAGGAAATCTGAAGAATGAAAACCAATCCAGAAACTGAAATTTACTTCCTGGGGATTCCAAGCTGTCAAGAAAGCTGGAGAGCTGTGAGCACAGAGCACATCTTTTAATTTTTTTCCTTTCTTCTTTTTGTGTCTGTGCAAGGACTATCATGGAACCCCTTTATCTGACTGCTCTGTCATAGATATGCTTAAAGACTTCTTCTACGGCATCTTAATAAAGGTACTTCTGTAAGCACCTGGAGGAAATCCCCTTAGGCTGATAGAACACTCTTGCCACATCCACCGCAGAAGGTGGTGCAACTCCGAGAGCCCTGCAGCAAATTTTACACATTGTGCTGTCGACAGAGAGAGCTATGGTGTTGGGACTGTGCTGCTGCTGAATCTCCCTGTTTTGGAGGGAAAGCCACATCTGCTTCTAGAACTGCGTGAGTGTGAGTGGAGGTGAACTGTGTGCTTAAGATTAGTGAGAGAAAATGGAGCCTAAATCAGAGTATCGGTCTGCCTGCTGTCCGCTGAAAGCAAAAGGTTCAGACTACCTTTGAATGCTGTCTAAAGCTGCATAGGAAACAGCCTGATCTTCCCCCCCGCTTCTGCCAACAGAGATGGTAGCTATCAAAAAAGATTTTTCTTTGATAAGTATGATAAGAAACAATTGGTCATAGCATGAAAAGACTATAAAGGTTGTATATTTCCTTATTCAATAAGATCTTTGACCAGCAAGATAATTTCTAATCAAGTCCCCAGGTGATCTTCCTGTGACCTGACAAAAAAAAGGTGATGCGTCTCCATTAGGAGCACCTTAGCTGAACTGTCAGTCCATGTTTAAGTTTCAAGGCATGTTCTAAAATCACTGCAAGCTGAGTTTCAAAGGGTGATGAGGACTTATCCTCAGTGTAAATGGGGAGTGTTTGGATCAGGTAGCTGTACGGATCCATCTTCTGCACTTAACTGTTACCATCGCTGAAGAAGGGCTTTACCAGAGAGAACTGAGAGTGTGGTACAGCAGAGACCTATATGGCATCCAAAAGAGCAGGTAGCAAGAAAAGATCCATACAAACTCTGCAGGGTCAGGTTTCAGACTCTTATGAGGTGTCTTGGGCTTGAAACAGAGAGAATACTCTGGAATATAAAACTGCCGGTATAAACACAGTGATTGTGCCCTTCTCTGATCTTACCCTCATGAGATCTCCTGGTCAGAGTGTGACACAAGGGAAAACTGTGCCAGCCTGACATGGGGTTGGTGCACAGGACGTATTTATGGCTGCTTGCACTTCCATGCACTGGTAAGTAACTTGTCTTTGTGAAAGGCCTGAGGCTCTGTGTGGAGGTTGTCCCACTCAGCCTCCCATCAGGAGGGGAAGGATGGGTTCCCTCCCATCAGGAAAGGAAGACATCAGGATGTAAGGGGATGGAATGCAACAGTGAGGTGGCTCTCATTGCATACACTGCAAAAATCTCGTTTTCTATGAAAGCAAAAGTAAAACAGTTAGGAGAAGTGTTAATCACAGAAAGACGGTGGAGAATCAGCAGAGAACAAACTATTTGAAGCCAAATTTGCATGCACTGGAGGTCTAATCACATGAATATGTGCCCTTAGGTGCACACCAGTGCATGTTCCAGCACAGCTAACGAAGTCCACAAAGACAAAATGTGACAAGCCTTTAGAAAGTGAAAGGACAGATGGAGTCTGTTCCTTGCAGTGTCTAAGTCTGACACAGTTTCAATGAGTCCCAGAACCTCTGCCAACATGGGCAAAACCTTTGCACTGTCAACAGTAATGCCAGGCACAGGTGGATGAGTAGTCCATTGCCATTTCTGGCTTAGATGCCTTTCAGCACCAGTCAACAAAGCACGGAGAGAGGGCTGCCCTGTTACACCTGATAGTAGTAGCTCCTGCAGTCAATAAATTTGTAGAAGACCCTGGAGTGGTGGGAAACAGAGGAAAGAACCTTGTTTTGGAAGAGATCCTACGTCCTCAAAAATTGAAATATGCCCTATACACTTGAGAGGTTTGTGACATGAAAATACACAGTCAGAAAGACACAAGTCAGGAATTGGCTGCTTTAGCACTGACACCACTTGTAACCATATCTCAACAAAGATCACAATGCTAAAATTGAATTTGCAACTAGGGGAGTTCACTTTCCTCAAAACTAGGGTGGATCATCATAGTTCACTCTTTTCTGGCATTACAAAATAGCCACTTTCCTCCAAAGTGAGGCAGCACCAGCCTGAGTCTCCTGGATCTATCACAGAGCTGCTCCAGACTAATGCAAAACTGTCCTTGCAAGGACTAAATGGTCTCCTAAGGAGGGGTAGAGCTGAGATGTGAGAAGTGAGGAAGAAAACAAATGAGATACTCTTCTTCTTGGAGATGATGTCCACATAATTCTTTTCCTGAAGGGACAAGCTGACACAGAAGAAAGAGAGGAACAGTCAGCAAAGCTGGAAGTTTAGCAAACATCTACAAATAACAAATCACAATGAGTCCCTCAGTCTTCGACTAATAAAAAGTATGTCCCAAGTCAATCTTTCTTCTGGTTTTCCTTTGAAACCTTTTAAGTTTGTCAGCCTACATTTTTACAGTAGTAGCTAGTTTTTAATGCAAGCAAGATGAACCGCACTGATTTTAAAAATGGATAGTTTTTTAGTAAGAAGGTTTTTTGTTTGTGGCTAAATGACATGCTCTATAGGAGTCTGAGAATACCATGTCTGTACAGCTAGCTTTGGCAACCGGCTTCAATAAAAACTATCTTTTCAGGAGCACTAATCACTTTTCAGTGATTAGTCTTTCATCCTGACATGTGGCACATGCCACAAAGGGCTCAGCATTTTGAATAACATTTTATGTATTTGAAATTACCAATATTTAGCTGTAGGAATATTGTCATATTATCAAGAGAAATAAAATTACAGCTCTCAATTATATATGACACTTCTTTTCTCTTTCTTGGGTTCTTTGGTTTCTAGGGTTCAATTCTAGCAGCCAGCTCAGAAATCCATCTCTGTTGTATTTTCCCTTTCTCTCAATTTCTCCACAACCTTTCTGGAAGAAGTTATAATGGAAAAATAATAATTTGACTTGGCAAAGCTGCCATATAGAATCATAGAGTCGTTAGGGTTGGAAAAGACCTCTAAGACCATGGAGTCCAATCACTAACCACAGTGTTCACCACTACACCATGTTCCCAGATGCCACACCCACACACCTTTAGAACACTTCCAGGTTCACATGGGGCGCAAAAAAAAAAATCAATACTTTTTAAGCTGCCACAATTTTATGATCCTAATAAATGAACCAATGATCTGAAAATAGACATTGTATAGATATACACAAACAATGATTGATATTCCTGTCTGAAAACCTTACAACTGAGACATTAGATTCTCATCCTGTTTCAATACTGTATTTCAAAACAAATAATATTTGGTTTGAACATCTGTATAGCTGTTATTCACTCTCTAATCTAAGAGCTTCTTACATCAAATTTAAAAAAATCATTATTGCTTGCACATAGTTCCTCACAAAGGGAAGGCAGGCAGACTTCAGGCGGCGATGTTTTACTATACCAACATATTCTTAGACCTCAGCTGTAGCAACATGTTCTTTCCTCAACTGCTAAGTGAGGAACTGCTGATGTCATTACTGTCCCTTCTTTCAGTGTGGCATGCACAGAGATAAAAAAGATCCCCCTCATGCTGTGGCAAGGTTTCCATATGCGAGCTGTAGAGTTAGAGACTTTTTTTAAATCAATGGTTTAAACATTAAATATGCATTTTCTTTTTTATAGTGGTCATCAGGGATAAAATAAAAATGTTTAACAGTTGATTAAATGACATGTTGCTCAATAAAGATTAAACAAAAGCTATGAGCAGTGTCAGAGACAGCTATCGAATGAAGGGAAATTTCAATCTCATTAAGCTGGTGTAATCATTGAGGCAAACACCACACCTTTTACACTGTGTGCATATTGAACTCTACTTTGCCTTTGGTAATGATGGATTTGACAATTTATAAGACATTAAAGGATAAAATGTGCTTTGCTCTACTAAATTTCACTGGAATAAATATTCCATTTTTAAAAATAGAAATTCATTATGACAAAAAAGTAAGTAAATTATGTAATCACCAATTTATTTTTGTGTATCTGCTTATCTCAGTGTTAAAACTCTATCATAGTGTTGTGCTCAGGAAGGAGCTGCTCTTAAATAGTTACAGATTTAAATTCAACATCTGAAAATAAGAGTTACTTATAAACTCAGTGTTCCTAACTACCTTCACTACAGACAATGTGCAGAGAAAAAATCCACCTTTTTTGAAGTCCAAGTACCACACAAGGGTAAATTTTATACTTCACTGTAGTCCATTTATGTTTCATAAGGGATGTAAAATACGCAAGCGCCGGTTCACAAAGTGGGTGGACATCCAGCCTTATTCAGGAGTATCCTTGGCTGAAACACTCTCCACACCATTGCTACCAGACCTCACCCATCCAAAATGATCCAAACCTTCATCCATATAACTCCTATTCAAAAAGAAAGATATTAAGATAGCAAAGCCAATCCTTAGAAATCAGAAACAATTTTCAGGAGACATTCTATGCAACCTTGATTCTGCACGTATCTAATATCCTATATGTGGTCACACAGGACTTTTTCACATCCACTGTAGATCTTTCCTGCACAGCAAATAGCTGGTTGTTGTTTTTTTCTTAAATCCCTTAATGCACAACCATAATCCACCATCATATCCAATGTGAGCTTTACGACTCTAGAATAATCACTCCGGGGACAATCTGAGAAGGAGCATAAACCCTGTTTCCAGTGGGAGAGCAGGAGCAGGGATTCCTGCTCCTCTGCACCCGGGATTCAGTGAAGACATATCTTGAAGACACAAAGTATGAGGACATACATGATCCAGGGTAAAGGCACTGGAACCACTGGGGAAGAATGGAGTTTCCTCAGTGAACTCATGTTTGCTTTCTAGTGGATAATTTGGAAAAAGGTGCATAATGTTGCAGTTTTACCCTACTCTGTTACAGAGGCACATCTGTGCCCTGAGTGGACCACACAAATGCAAAGATGAATGAGTCATCTTGGCCACCATGTCGAGGGGCAAAGACTAAGGCAAAACTTGCCCATAATATCTAGTAAATACACATTTCCAACTGGATATAGGTGAAACTGGATAGAGGGAGCACAACAGAGGTAGGATATCATACACAATGACTACCACAAGCATCCTATTCTGGAGTGGTTTTATAGTTTTAGGGCATTTCCTTCAGCAATCTGACAGCTGCAATCCAAGATGTTGCAGGGCTGCCTCTGTTGGGTGCTTGGTATGCTGCGAACACAGCTGAATGGGAATTACAGATGCAGGAGCCAGAAAATCTCATGAGGCAGAAATTGTCTCAACACCAAAACATCTTCAGAAATAAGAACTTCAAGATCTGTTTTTACAATACAAATAATCACATGTTCAAATTCGAAGGCATCCATCCAAAAAGCAGTCTTCTTTTTTTTTTTTTTTTTTTTTTTTTTTTTTTTTTTTTTTTTTTTTTTCTTATTTAAGGGAGAAATTTGAGAACAGAAACTGTAACGGGAGGAGGACAGTGGTGGCAGGAGTTGGATTTAGCCCTACCACAAGAGGCTGAAGTGCACTGTACAGCAGAGGGAGAAGAGGAGGAATTGCACAATAGCTCTCCATCCTTACAAGTGATGAAATTAGGGAGTCCTTTCTAAGAAGGCATTGCTGGTTACTTTTGTTTATTGATATGAGTCACAGCATTTGGTGTGCAGAAGAATTATTAGAGAAGGTAGCAAGTCTGGCTAGAAGGACACATATCTATGTATTACCTTATAATTCCTTTGCTATGTGCTCCCTTTCAAATTCTGCCTAAAATTTGAGTGAGAGAATTTCAGGGAAAAAAAGAAGCCAGGGTTAACTGTTGTCAGTGTTCCTGACAGTGTTTCCTGAGAAAGGACAAGTTACAGGATAATGAGAAAGAAACAGAATTGTTGCCAAAGGACTGACACGCATACAAGCAATTCGTAAATCTTTACTGACATCAGTCATAAAACCATGATCCATACCAAGTTCTTTGCATTTATTGGGTGCTTGCTTTTCATCTGCATTTCACATGACTAGAACACAAGGGAAAGAAAGACTGAAAAGCAGGGAAGTGCCTATAAATCCACCCTGGAAAACAGGGCATGTCCACTTTCTAAAACTAAGTATAAGAACCTGAGAAGACAAGGAGTGCCATTGGTTTTGGAGATATACATCCACTTTTTTTCAAATTAAAATAATCAAATATAGAAAAGGGCTTCTGATTGTGTGTGTGTGTTGTAACTTTTTTGCTACAAGAGCTGACTCTGCTGCAAATGACCTCCAGTTTGCACTGCAAACTCTAAACATCAGCCCGTGTTAGAGACATCTTATTGATGAAAGCATCTCTTCTTGCAGCTGAGCCACCTGTTGTTCCATGTCCCTGAGTCCATGTGAGCAACTCCCCACAGAGCCCTCACATCTCCCTACTCTAACTAGGAGAGCAATTTTTAAAAAATCTCACCATGTACATGTAAAGAAAATTACTTTGAAGTACTATTACTTAAGCCAAAATTTTTCTTTCAAGACCAAATGTTACAAAGGTACAAATACATTTTACATATATCCCAGAGTGAAACACGGACAATAACCAGATAGCAGACAAAAAAGCCTGTAAGAAAATGAAAAATTTATGTTTTATAATATTTAAGCAATGGTTCAACTAAAAATAACCTTTCAAAACAAACAGCAAAAGAGAACAAAATGTTTAACATGGTCATTCAGTCCTTACCTAAACACTAAGGAGTCACAATAAATTATACAGTAAATGAAACACGCTTGGATTTTAAATGACTTAATAACACCAAATGCTAAAAAAATATTTTTAATGTTAACTTCATTCATGCTGAACAAATTTATCCTAGCACAAGTTACACAAACACTGACTCTACAATGATACACAGATCAGTCCAAGCCCAATGGAAACCCTATTATAAAAAGATCATTTGGGATCATGATCAGAATCATAGTCCCAATTAGTTTCTTAATATTTTAAATACACACTATATGTATGTATGCATGTAAAGTAACATTGGGTTTAGTTAGAGAAAATAAACTATGTACATGACAGTGGAAGACTCATTTGTTCAATCCTGTGCCCTGAAATAAAAGCAGACCCTTCCTTTTCTTCCATCACTTACGTGACTTCAGTGGGTGTTCATGACCTGTGAAATTACCTTCTCTGTTATACAGTCTTCTAGAGAGAACATCGCTGTTCTCACAGGACCTGAACAGTTCTAAACATATTCCATTATTCGTTTACCAAAAGAGACATTAAACCCGGTTTACAACCAAAGTTAGTTAAGATGTATTAAAGACATACCTCCTCCATGGCTCTGACAGAGATACGGGAACCTCCAGACATTTCCTAAGCCCACACAAAACCCTACACATGTCAGCATATACTGAGCCTTGTTGTCCCATTTTGGTCTGGAGTCTGCCTCTTCTTTCTCAAGGACCTCAAGTTCAGCATGGGAAGGTATCCTGTCCTCCAGGCCAGGATTGGGCAGCTTCAGCTTTACCATGTTTTAAATTTCCTGACTGGAAGTGCTGCCAGTGAGGAATAATGAAACAGGCAGCTTGTCAGAACCCTGCTCAAAAAGAGACCATCTATTTGCTGTCTTCAGCTATATATACTGAACCTTTGGCACTGGACTTGTAAGTGCAGGCTTGTGGTAAAAAGAAGCGTCAGCAAATCATTCGATTGACCAAGTCAGCTCTGACACTTATTAATGCTTTATCTGCCAAGGTTTTATGGAGTAGTCTGTTCATGCAGTAGAATATATTGATTTCAGCTAATGTAATTCAGGAGATAATTTGGCTATAAACCCTAATCACCTATAAGGATATGTAACACCCCTTGCCACTCCTCCGTTTAAACTCACTTAGATATAAACACAGCCCTAGCAAATGAGGAATAGTAGGATTCCACTGGCCTCAGACTAAACATAGAGATTTCATACCGTTTTTTATCAGGAAGATAAACTGATTGTGACTCACCATCACGTTCAGCTTCCAGTTATGTATGCTTACAAAATTGTATGTTTCATAATAAATGTTTCTCTACAATAGATTGTACTCTACTAAATGTTCTGACCAAAAGGATGGAGATTGAAAGGGATTATAAAATCTGACCTTTAAAGTCATAAGCATAATCTGCTTACCCCAACACCCCTAATCAGTATAGAACAAGGTCTGAGTAACATAATGTCTTTCTTATGAATAGGCTTGAAATCAAAGGTCTCTTCACCTTTTCAGTGACCCTAGATATAGTGGTCAAAAATATAGAAAAAAATGCACTGGTTAACAAATATCACAGATACTACTCCTATCCTCATTATTTCAGCACAACCATAACAAACCTGTTCCCTTTGAACCTCATTGTTTTCAAAAGATAAGTCTCTTATCACTGAAAACTGTATGTAAAATCTAACACTGTATATGTCATAAGAAATGTTTTCAGCTACAGGCTCATTGCATGCATTGATACGGAGTGGTCAAAGTAAAGAACTAGGAAAGGTCTTTCAAGTCCAGCCTCCGAAAAAAGAGGTGAACACATCGTAGCAGCCCTTTGCAATCTTACATTTATTTGAAGTTGATTCCAAAGGCTGTTGAATATCTTTGGATAGAAAAGTTACAAAAAAAACTTCATCCTTCACGTGGACAACTGTATACAGTAGCCCATACAGATTTTCCTTGGGCCTTGTAATAGGTATTAATATTTCCCTAATGCGATTTGAAATATCTCTCAGTCTATCTAGTGATAATACTTGCCTTTTTCATGACCTGTCAGGTCTGTGGATGTGCTATCTCCTCATTAATCATTGGATCAGCAGTTTCCTTCTCTTTTACTGATTCCAGCTAAGGATTTCCTAGCTTGTGGCAGAACTTCCTTTTCTAAGTTGCCAAAAGCATATGTTCAATTTCATTCTGTTTCTGCTACTCCAGTCCATTGAGCTGCACGGTTCTTCCTGAAGGATACTTTTACGACATTCACAATCCTTCTGAGAATGAATCAGGAATATTTAATTACCATGCCACTATTTTTTGTCCTTAGTCGTCAGTGGAAGAATGACAAAACACCATTCCTAAACTGATCCTTCAGGACCTGCCTTAGTAACCTCCCCTTAGACCACCATTTCTGCTTTCAAGCACAGCTTACTATCATAATTAGATTTTTGCCTAGTTCTTTGTTCCCAGAGTCATCATAGAATCATAGAATGCTGTGGAAGGGACCTTAAAGGCCATTTAGTTCCAACCTCCCAGCCACTGTCAGGGAGACGTTCCAGCAGACCAAGCTGCTCAAAGCCCCCATCCAGCTTGTGGATGGGTCATCTGCAGCTTCTCTGTGCAACCTGTCCCAGTGCCTCACCACCATTACAGAGAAGAATTTCTTCCAGTTATCTAATCTAAACCTACTCTCTTTAATTTTGAAGCCATCACCCCTTGTCTTATCACTGCATGACCTGTCAAAAGTCCCTTTCTGATTTCTTTGTAGTCCTGTTAGGTACTGGAAGGTTCTCTAGGGTCTCCCTGGAGCCTGCTCTTCTCCAAGCTGAACAGCCCCAACTCTCTCAGCCTGTCTTCATAGGAGAGGTGCTCCAGCTCTCCGATCATCTTTGTGGGCACCTCTGGACTTGCTCCAACTGGTCCACATCTTCCTTGTGCAGAGTGCCCCAGAGCTGGATGCAGTACTCCAGGTGGTGACTCACGAGCGTAGAGTACAGGGGAGAATCACGTCCCTTGACCTGCTGGTCATGCTTCTTTTGATGAAGAAGTTGGTTGATTCATCTCCTGGGCTGCAAACGCACACTGTTGGCTCAAATCCAGGCTTTTGTCCACAAACATCCCGACAGTCCTTCTCTGCAGGGATGCTCTCAGTCCATCTGCCACCCAGCCTGTATTTGTGCTTGGGATTGCCCTGACCCAGATGCAGCACCTTTCACTTGGACTAGTTGAACCCCATTATGTTCTCATGTGCCCAGTCCTCAGGTTTGTTCAGGTCCCCATAGATGGCATCCATTCCTTCAGTTGTGTCAGCTGCACCACTGTGTTCATGCTATATCTCTTATTTAATTCAATTAATACATCTAGTTGCGGTCATGTCGCAACTGGTCTATTGAAAATTCCTCTCTGCTAAGTTTCATGTGCAAGCAGCTTCTATCAGGATCCAAAAATACAGTTGTGATTGCCTGACATTTAGTAAATCCTCTTTTTGAAGAATTTTATCTTGCTCTTGTGATACAAGGTGCCAGTGATTGTTAGTTATCTATCAGTTGTTAAATATTTTCAGACGCAAATACGCTGGTCTGACATCCAGCTCGAATGTCTTTATCAGTGTAATAGCATGGCTAATGACCTTGGAAGGCATTGTGCCTTTTTCTGAAGGACTTACAGTAGCAGTGACACCAGCTCCAACATGAGCCACAGGTGCTCGGAGGTGTTGTCTATATTGCCACCCTGTGGACTGGAACGAGCAAGATGGGGCTGCCATTCCCTTGTCACAGTCACTTGTTTATTCGATGGAGCCCTTTCCTGTGCTCTAAGGTGAACTCCTTCTTCAAGTGATACCAGGCTTATGTTTGGCAGGTCCACAGGTTTATTAGGGCTAATAAACCTCTATGAAATCCATCCTTTCATGATATAGGCTGCTACACAAGAAACGTATTGCATACTGCTAATTATAAATGCAGGAGAAAATGGATCTTACATTTAGATTGGATTAGTTGTGTTAAAACATATCTGATGACACATCTGCCTATTTGTCTCCTACCCCCATTTTTTTAATGTACTATTTTTTCAAAAGTTAAAGAGGGCTATACAAAAAAGTAAGCCAACTTGTCTGTAAATAACACACAATTTTACAAAAACTCAGTTAAAAAGGAAATATCCCCTTTATAAAAAATCCTATATTTTACTGGAACATACACACATAGGCATTTGTGGAAGAATGTGGGCATACTCCTCTTCTTAGATGAACATGGCTTTCATCTTGCAGGATGATGATGATGTTATGAAAAAGTCTGAGAGGCAATAAAGAAAAGAAATGGCAGCAGAAGATTATTTGGGATATAAATCAAGGCCACAGGAAGGACAGAGCCATTTGTTTCGTTTTGTAGGGCCAGGTCTGGTCATGGTGTGGTACCACCTGGGCCAAGGGACTCTTGGCTACAGGCAACCCTCAGAATGTCATGGTGGCCTGGCTCCACAGGGATATTACCAGCTGGGAGACAAGCAGTCCTCCTCTGCAGCTCAGGTGCAGCCTGACACACTCTACCAAACTGGCCACCAGGCAGCTGCTCCTGCTCTGACCTCCCTGTGCCAGCACAGGCACCCCTGGGCCAGCACAGCTTACTTCCAGCCCTTCAGGGAGCTATCCCATATGGAGAAGGACTAAAAGGCTGTTGCAACGAGGTGGGAATTGGTCTCTTCTCCCAGGTAACAAGTGACAGGACCCAGAGCAAATGGACTCAAGTTGTGCCAGAGGAGTTGTGGATTGGATACTAGGGAAAATTTCTTCCTGGAAGATGTGGCTGCCCTGGGAAGTGGTGGAATCACCAGTGTTGGAAGTGTTCCAAAGGTGTGTGGATGGGGCACCTGGGGGCATAGTTTAGTAGTGAACCTTTTTGGGTTAACGATTGGACTCGATGATGTTAGAGGTCTTTTCCAGCCTCAGCGATTCTATGATTGTGTGATTCTAAGGACAGGTTCTTCTCTTCCGTGAGCGAGTGGAGGTGGCTGACTGAAGGACCTGGCTGAAGTGCTTGTCTACAGTGCTTCACCCTCACCTCCTCCACCATGGAGGGAGCCACAGCCACCTCCAGGACATGCACTGTGCCGAGTGTGCCAGGGACCCTGCAGGCGCCGGCAGAGCCCAGCCAAGACAGACTAGGGCTGGCCAGAGCTACGGCAGCAGCTGGATTGGTGTGGCAACTGCTCCGTGCACAGTTTCCACCTTTGGAAACTGTTGGAACAGACAACTACAGAGAGAGTAAAGAGGATTTCAACTAGTAGCATTTCATCACACTGTAAAGGAGGATTTGAATCGAAAAAAAGTAGGCAAGCAGCTTGTCTTCTTTTAGGTGTAAATCCATCTGCTGACAAGGATAAAATCAGAATAGCTGACAGAATTAGCAGGATTTTGAAACATCCTGATAAAGATGGATCACCAGACTTAGCAACAAAAATAAATTAAGCAAAAGACCGGGAATCCAGTGCCAAAACCTGAAGTCTGAAGCCTTGGGTCATAAAAGATTCAGCAGATTCCTTGTGCAACAGCTTTCAGATCAACTTGCTCTGCACAGTTTCATAATAGTGTATTAATTGTTCCTATTTATTGTCACAATAGAAAATTTGAGATAATTTAAAAGCAAACTGAAATCTTTTACAGCTACATAAAGTTATGTGCAGCTATGCTCCTATGAGGATCAGGGAGTTGGAACTGATGATCCTTCTGGGTCTCTTCCAATTCAAGATGTTCTATGACTGTATGATTGTTCTGCCCTCCATCATGGGCTGAAGGAGACTGCATCTGGGGAAGTTTTTTTATCTGGATCCTGTGAAGAGGAGGACAAATAGGAAGAAGCATGACAGGACAGGGAACTGTTCTTTTAAAAAATCAATTCCTTTAATACAAAGCCATTGAGAAAAGCAGAGACCACTGGCAATATCCACTGTTTGCAACTAGGTTTCAGGTTGCAACCAATAGTTTCAGGCATGAAGTGCAATATGATCCTTGCATTGTGATTCCATCATGCCTGGTATGACACAGGACAAATCTGTAACTCTCCAGGTATTTTCATTGTTCCTTGCAATATACCAGACTATTAGGATTAACTACATTACTTTCTGACCCTTTTTAGTACTGCAGCAGATACTGGTGTGAAATCTCTTACTCTAGTAATTCTATAGCAATATATTACCAGCCTTAGTCCTATTTTCTTTCCAGTCAGCTTCTACTTTGTAGTCAAAGCATCACATACAGCAATACGATTACCCTGGCTTGTGTAATGAGCCTAAACCAGGGAAAGATGGAAATGTAAAGATAGTGAAGAGGAAGAAGAAGAAGAAGAAGAAGAAGAAGAAGAAGAAGAAGAAGAAGAAGAAGAAGAAGAAGAAGAAGAAGAAGAAGAAGAAGAAGGAGGAGAAGAAGGAGAAGGAGAAGGAGAAGGAGAAGGAGAAGGAGAAGGAGAAGAAGAAGAAGAAGAAGAAGAAGAAGAAGAAGAAGAAGAAGAAGAAGAAGAAGAAGAAGAAGAAGAAGAAGAAGAAGAAGAAGAAGAAGAAGAAGAAGAAGAAGAAGAAGATTCAGAGGTTAAATGAAATGTCTCTCTGATAGCCCACCCTTTAAAATAGGTGGAGAAAAGACAAATCCTTTTACAAGCTGCCAGTGAGTAACATCCTTGACCAGATGTGCAAAAAGGGAGACCCGGGCTCAAGAGCAGACTCAAAATCTCCAGCCTAGGGGACAATAATGATCATCTAGAAAGGGAGATACACAGGAAAAATATTTCAGAGTTGCTTAGTTTTAAGGGTAATAAACAATCACAGGTGGTCATGCAGTTTACCTTGTCAATAAATGATCTGTAGATCTTTAACTTGATCTAAGTTTTATGCTCCGTTGTTCTCAAACTCTACCTGATAAGTAACCAAAAGGCACAGCTCTCACAGCTCCTCAGCTGGCAAGATTTGATTTCCTGTGTGAGTGCTTGAAAGCTGCTGCCACCAGCCCACAGCAGTTCAAGTAGGGATACCTTAAAGACTCTGGAGATGTGCAATAAATGTTGGAGCCTAAATTTCTTCCCATGAGATTGTAAACGTCTCCAGATGCGAGAGAAGCTCTGTGCCAGCAAGTATCACTGCAAGGGAGAATTAACACCGCACTGAGCTGTTGTTGGAACTCTGTCCCAAGCTACTGGGCACACAACAGAGGTAGGATGTCACACACACTGACTTCCACATGCGTCCCATTCTGGTACTGTTTTATGGTGTCAAGGAGTTTCCTTCAGCAATCTGACAGGCCTAGAAACTTTCAGTTTATGTTTATTGTGGAAGTAGCAGTGTCCTTAGCCACAGAAATATTGAAGGGAACAAGCTATGAACAGCATGTCTGGTGTAGTTCATCCAGAACTGAGTTGACACGGATGCCCATGTGGCCTCTTTCTCCTTTTTATCTCCCAGAAAGAGGCACAATCTTTATGTTTGTCTATACTGGTAGTTTGCCTAATATTTATTTCAGTTTATATATAAATATTTCACTGAAGTAATATCAGTTCCAGCAGCAGCATGCTTTGTTGTTTTGTTCTTCTTTTTGACACCAGGGAGGGAGATGTGCTGTCTTTAATATTTCACTATATACAGTCAGAAGATCACTAAAATATTGCTTTCATCTTTGAATACATCTCACCTTTGGAATAACTGTGGGGGGCAATATAGATAAGGAGCATAGGCCTAGAAATGCTTCTGCAGACAGCATCAAATTATCTGATTGCAAGATCAGAGGGCTGGAGCTCTTCTTCTATGAAGACAGGCTGAGAGAGTTGGCATTGTTCAGTCTGGAGAATAAACTGCTCAGGGAGACCTTACTGTAGCTTTTCACTACTTCAAGGGGGCTTATTATGAATAGAGATAAATTTTTAGCAAGGCCTGTTGTGATAGGACAAGGGGTGATGGTTTAAACTAAAAGAGGGTTGGTTTAGACTAGAAATCATGAAGAATTTTTTTGCAAGGGTTTTGAAACACTGGCATAGGTTGCCCATAGAGGTGGCAGGTGTTCCATCCCTGGAAACATTCAAGGTCAGGTTGGATGGAGCAATCTCTTTGGAGATGTCCCTGCTCATTGCAGGTGGGTTGGAGTAGATGAGTTTTAAAGATCTCATCCAACCCAAACCATTCTGTAACGGTCAGTGTCCCCCTAAATTTCTTAGTCAGTGAAGTGCAATTGCTTGGGATCTGTCCCACAGGTGTCTCTTCTCCAGCAGGCAGCAGAACATACTGACAGTTGTAGATTGCTTCTTGCCATCTTCATTAAGCAATGAACGGTGTTCTTTAATCGAGTGTAGGGGTTTGGGTTCTT
>VWPU01003063.1:0-38195 GCA_013398955.1 Callaeas wilsoni
GGGCAGGGCCGGCTCCGGCCGCGCTGGGACACAGCCCTGCGGCCGGGGCAGCTGCATCCTTCACACCCGCGGCAAGAAAGTAAAGTAAAGAATCGTAAAAATCCTCTGAAACCAAACAAACCGCTTCTGCCTGTGTCAGAAACAGCATCGTTTCATTGTTTCTTTTGGTTTTTCCATAGGGCAGTTTAAATATCACGACGCTCCTCCCATCATGAACTCATAACGTGGATGGGTGGTTTTTTTTATTTTGGGGGTTTAAATTTTCTTTTTAAAATTAAATATCCTTGAAAATTTCTTACTTTTAGCAACTGCTTGTGAAATATGGCTCTTCATCTATTATCCTATGCTATTATTTCCTGGTCCAGTTCAATACCTGGAAGACTTAGAAATAAAGCAAAAATAAAAATTAAAAAAAAAAGAACTAAGAAAACATGGATGAACACCTATCAGCTGGCAGCCAATATTCTTGTTTATGTGTATTTTTTTGTATTAATACTTTCAATTAAATTCTAAACAAACCACGTTTTTCCTCAAGTTTCCTGCAGAAATAGTCATGTCGTAAAGGCATGGTTAGTCTCTCAAGGCACCTATTGGGAACTTGAGCAATTTTTTTTAAGAACTCTCATCAATCATCAGTGTTATATGGTGTTCATAGAAGCTTTTTTGAAAAAAACCCTTCAAACATTAATCCAAGCTTCTTGCCTAGGATTTCAGTTTACAAAATTTGATACCTACATGAGCAGATATTTATATCATATTCTGATAAGAAAATACACATATAAAGAAATTTAATTATTACAGTTGTCACCATACCCTTATGTGTGATAAGGGTATGGATTATGTACTGAAAATAACTGAAGGAGCTCTCAGATCAGGTCACGGTGTTCCTACAGATTGCTAAATTCACCTGCTTTCCAGCAGCTTGCTTATTAGAAATAATGATTTGTGCACTTGGAAACCACCCACACACATATATTCAGAAAACCTCTGCTTCATTTGTTACCCTGGGCAGAACACAAAGGAGCACTGCTCGCTAAAATCCCGTTAATTCAATGCAGTCGATGCCTGCGTTTCCCAGCCTAGACATGGCGTGCGATCTTAAGTCCAGCTTGTGTTTGAATTCCCTTGCAGACTTACTCGGGGCTCTTCTGCGTGGTGGTCAACCCCTACAAGCAGCTGCCCATCTATTCCGAGAAGATCATTGACATGTACAAGGGCAAGAAGAGGCACGAGATGCCGCCGCACATCTACGCCATCGCCGACACGGCCTACAGGAGCATGCTGCAAGGTAGGGCAGCCCAGGCTGCAGCCCCGGCCGTCCTGCCCTGCAGGAGCCGTCCTGCCCTGCAGGAGGGACGGAACACCTGGGAACGCCACGGGAGCTCCTGCACGCTCCCAGCCAGCAAAGAGCTCTCGCAGAGGGCAGCACTGCCTTTCTAGAACTTTCAGAGGAATTCTTTGGCAGGAACAGCAGTTCCCAAACACTGTGACTCAAAAAGGAAAAACAATCCTTTTACCCATCTGTGTCGAGGCATGTGGGAAGGTTTCAAAGTCAAGCAAATAGTTTTGGCAAATACGGGCATGGAAAATGCTCCCTCTCCACTAGTGGAGACTATTCCAAAGTTAGCTGCGAGCGCTGCTGGATCTGTCAGCATTGCTGCTCTCTCCCCCCAGCAAAGCAGATTCAAACAATGTTTTGGGGCTACTTTCCCTGCAGCCTGATGTCTTGAACCCCGAGCTGAGATGTGCTTTGTTTTCCAACAAGGATGGCAAAGAGCAGTGGGAAAGCAGTCAGGCCCCAAAGGGTGCAAACAAACCCCCAAACTTCACAGTGCTGTCCTCCTCCTGCAGTCACTACTGACAGGCTGGGGGGATTTTGTTCCGAAGAAAACAATCACTTAGGGATGAAAAAGCTAAAGTGATGGATGTAGGAGGCTGCAACCCCTCCAGACTATAGGGCATGACCAGGTGCCATCTCACATCGACCTTGGGTGCTACAGGAAACCAGGAGCTCTACAAAATGCTTTGAAATTTATATGCCCTCATAAGGACCCTGACCTTGCAGAAATTCTGGCTGACAGCTATGGCTCAGCAAGATTCACAGGCTTGGCCCTAAAGTTTAGGGCTTCCCGGGAATAGGATTTTTTTCTTCCTATGGCTTATGATATTTCTTTTCTGGAGCTATTTCAATTTCTTTATATGAGTGCATCCCAGAAGGCAGAGCTACAGTGGAGCAGAGGAGGACCAATAAAGCAACAAAAATATCCTGAAAACAGACCTTCCTACACACTATGCGATATAATCCCAGTTATAAAAAACTTACTTGGCAGAAGGTCATCCCACTAAGCCACAGTCACACATCTGTGCTCCAGCTTCCCTCTTGAACTCTGTGCTCTGCATCCAGCACTGTCCAGAGCTCTGAGCACACCCTGAAGCAGCCGTTCCTCCCTCCGATCCTTTATTTAAGCAGCAAGCCTTGAGGGGAGCTCTGGAAGAAGCTCCTGGCTCCTGCAGACCATTAGCAGTTGTGCAGGGTACTGTACTTGTCTCTAGAAATGAGGTGGGGGGGAAAAAAAAGGGATATAAGCTATCTGTAGGAAAGGCAAAAAACCCCATATGACTGCAGCCTGTGCTGAAACAGAATTTTTCTGTCCTAACAATACCTGAGTTTTCTGCCTAAAGTGAAACTAGTCTCAGCACAGACGAGCCTGATCCAAGCAGCACAGGGATATCTTCCACTCCTCCTCTCTCTCACTGTCTCCTGTCCTTCCAGCACATTCTCCTGAACAGTGGGAAGACACTGGAGCTGGTTTGCCCTTGCTGTGGCCATTAACTGCACTTAATACGGGTTCAGCTGTGCCTCCTAGGCTGGGTCCTGGAGGGAGGAGGCAGCAAGAGTGCAGGCTCCTAACTACTCACTGCTTTTGGTGCTCAGAATAATTTCCTGGCCCTACCAACTCTCAGGGAGTTACTCCTCATTATTCATGTGCCCCCATTGCAATTATTCCTGGCAGCAGAGAGGAGAGGGAGAGCAAGGAGAAAGGAACAAGGAGGGAGAGGTGACCAGCTGAACCTTTAAGAGGATGCTCTTTCACTGCCTCCCACCCCCACCACGCACAGCTGGCACGGCAGCCGGGGAGTGGAACCACCAGAGCTCCCAGCACAAGCCCAGGACACCCACGTTTTACTTGAACATGTAATCTCTGAAGAGGGCCCCAGCTGCTTTTAAAGCTGTGCTTTTGTTTGTAAAAACCTGCTCTTGTTTTGTGCATAAAACTAAACAAACCCTCAAAATAACTCTGGTTATTCAGCCAAAATTCTGTTCACGTTGGAGTGGTGAAAGTGGGCGTCAACGCGGTTCTGTGTGAGCACACAACACGTATAGGCACAGAGAGCTACAGGGGGATTTGGGAGCATACTTCCAAATGGAATATTAACAAATGTTCTTACTCATAAACATGGATCAGAGCACTAAATATTTTCCCTGTGAAAAGTCAGTACTGGTCCTTATCTGGAAACTTGCATAGTTTCTGCTTGCCAAAGTAAAATATGTCTTAGATTCATGAGACTGAGGAATTATGTTCTGGTACTTCACGACCAGGGCCACTTGGCCCAGAGCAATCAGCTTGTTCAGATGTCTCAGGGATCCTTTATCTTTCAGTGAACCAAGCCTCTGTGTCTGCAGATCCCTGATCCTACTGCAAGTTCATCATCTGGGAATCACAGCCCTCTGCACTGTCACCCTCCCCTGTGGTGGCACGAACGTCCAGCAGAAAACATGAGCTGTGCACGCTGCATTCCATGCACACTGCATTCAGAGACTTACTTGGTTCATGTATTCATTAGGGATGATGTTTAAGTCCCATCAAAGCTGCTCTGATAAACACAGCCACAGCTATCAGAAATCAGATAATCAGACATTCTTCCAAATATGCAGAAAAGCTGACATCTCACAGGACACAGGAATTATCAAAGATGTTGGCTGGACAAAGATAAAATTTCCACTTGTTTCAAGTGGTTCTGAGCACCTAAAACCCTTTTGCAAATCACAGTCATGCTGTCTCATGCTCAGCCAGGGTGTCTTGTTGAATCTGCTGATTACCATGTCACTAATGCAGTTTGATCACTGCCCAGGCACAGCCGTGCATGCTCATTTCCAGCCAGAACAAGAATAAACTTTAATTTTCCTCAATCTCAAAGACTGAGAATTCTACAAGAGCGTTTGTGTGTGTCCCCTGGAATTACCACACTGCACTGGGCCCTCTGGCTGTGTTCACAGACCAGCTATATCTGATTACTGCTACACTTAGAGACTGCAATCATAAAACACTTCCTCCTGCTCCTGCTCCCTCTGTTCTCTCCTATGTTTGGGATGAAGTAGCTCCATACAAAGGGCTTGATCCCCATCCCAGCTCTTGCACTGCCAGCACGATTCTTCACGCAGCCATGATGCAAAACTGCTCCAGGTGAAAGCCATCCCTGGCTTTTTGCTGTTCTGGAGTGGCCCCCCTCTCCTGGTGCACAGTGTGGTCTGTGAATGCTGGTCACAGCAGCAAGGAGGAGGCACTGCAGGCCAGGGAAGAGGAGCTGGAGGTGGGTGGATGACTCCTTCCTGCAGCACTGCCAGCTTCCAGTGACGGTGAAGCTGAGACGCTGCTCAGTAAGGAGGAGTAATTCTGCTGCCTTCTGTCATCTTCCCTGCAGAAACAAAAAAATAAGTGATAGACAATATAAATGTGAAAAGTCATGTTATGTAGAAGTAGTAACAAAGTTTTTGTGTAGTGTGTTAGGTCTTTATTAAGTTTTCTGGCAGTAAATCATCATGGAGAAGATATATTACAGCTTTCTGCAGATTCAAGGAGATTATTTTCTGTGGAGCCACTTTTATGCAAGCTTGAGTTAAAAATGGAAAAACAAACAACCTGGTAGTTACTTGGAGGTATGGGAGGGAAACACAGTTCCCAAGGTCTTAGAAAAGGAGGCTGCTGTGAGAAGCCATCTGTTTACTGTGTCCTCAGCAGGACCGTACAGAAATGTCCCCTTTAGGCAGTGTAGTTATTAACAAATGTAAAGAAGCAGTAAGTGAGTGGGGGAACATGGTTTCAGTCTGGTTTTTTTCCTTTTATGGTAAAGCTGCCAACTTGCTGCTTCATTGTGATAAACCATCTGATTTTGTTTGTGATTAAGCAGAGCTTACTGGTCTATCAAGAGCAGAGGGGCAAGAATTCTTACAGGCAATCTGGAGGTGTTTGGTGAAAAAAGTAAGCAGATTCCAGAAAGAAAAAAAACAACTCTGCTGCATGTTTAGGAAAGCTGGTGACGTTTATAATGTAAGTGTAGGTCTCTATTAAAAATTGAGGAGAAAATTTTTTAAAAAAAGTTTAAACATCTGATATAGACATACAGGAGGTGGATGATTCCCTTCCAGATAGTGTCAAATTTTCTTAAAAGGCATCAGCCAAAAAGATATTAGAACCCAGAAGATGTATTTTGTTGGTTTTTAGGCCCCAGAAATTATGGTTAAGGAGTTTTATTTATAGGACTCTTTCTCTTCTGATAGATCTAACCACATAAAGTTGCAGACTCACAAAATAAGGCACAGTCTTTTCTATGTAGAATAAAACATTCCAGAACAGAACTAGGATTAATCAAATGGGAGAGCCTTTGAAAGTAAAAGAGACCAGTATCTGCAGCTCAGGTCATAACAGAATAGGATTGGACTTCCTGATCCCTTTCATCCTTAAAGTTGCAGTTAGTTAGAACAGAGGAAGGAGACAGAATAACATCTGGAATTCTCCCTCCATGAGTGTGCACAGCATGGTTTGCCAGCATGAAGTTTCTCCCATGATTAACCTATCCCTGAGGACATTTGGTGCAACTTCTGACCTTCCTAATCCTTCCTCTGCTCTTACACATCCCCAGGCTGCCCCTTCACAGGCACTCACACAAACCCCCGTGGTGGGCCAGTCTGTGAGACACCTTCAGGGAGGTTCCCCTACTGAGGAGCAAAAGCAGGGCAGCACTGGGCAGCAAAGAGTAGTGAGAAAATACTTGGCTTGGAGGAGACCAGCTTTTTCTAATGTTCCCTGAGCTCAGAAATTCCACTGGCAACTCAGTATCAAGAGCCAGTTTTATTTTCTTTATGGTATTTATGGGTTAGTGATGCAATATCAATATAAGCCCATGGTTTCTATTTACACAACAACATATTTTTAGCAAAAGTTCGTCCATAGTCTCACTTTTTTAACTAAAAAGAAAGCCTAGCTGATATCCTGCAGTGAAGTGGCTCACAGCTGCTCTCCTCCCAAATGTTTATGTGGAAGAGTCCTGCAGTGCTGATTGCTGACAAATACCTCCAATAGAAGTGTATTGAGTCATTTTGTACCAATTTACGAAACAAAGCAGTTAAGTGGCACCATTTGTTGTGTGGTGATCAATAAAGCAGTTAATGTTGTAGCTATTGAGGAACTGGGAGGAAAACAGTTGTTTAATATCAGTCCAAGCCATTGCAGAGTCCTCTAATGCTTTTCCTAGACTGGCTGTGGGCCAGGCAGCAGTTACAGCTTGAGAGCTTAATAAATTGGTTGAAATAGGTTTAAATTATCTCATGGTATTTATGACATACAGGGTCAGCAATAGGGGTGAGCAACCAGACAGGTGTTCCTGCAGGTCACCCCACTCACTGAGCAAAAGGAGCTCATGTCTTAACGTCTGAGCAAAGGCTGATGCTGGCTCTGCCTTGGATAAATAAATACACAAAAGCACTGGATTCTGCCTAATTATCTGCCTCAAGTCTCAGGTGTGTAAACTAAGCACAGTTTTCAAAAATATATTTGACCTGCCTGGAAATTTATTTTCTCAAGTCAGAAGATTTTTTTACAGTCTGTAAAGGCAAACTGAGAGTCTCAGTCAAAGAAGAGTGAACTTCAGTGCTGGGGCTGGTTGCTCAAGGCCTTGTTTAAATCTGGTTCCAAGCAGCTCCAGGGCTGGAAACACCACACCTCCCTGGGAAACTTGCCCTGGTGTTTGACAAGTGAAGAAAACGGTTGTACCTTAGAATGGATCACAGCAAACATGCTCATCATGCCTTTTGGCAGAATAATCTGTGTACAAGTTCTGAAGGTAGAGAGAAATCCCAACTCCAAATGAACAAGCAGGGAGGATTGCTCCAAGAACAGGTCATGGGGATGGGATGCAATCCTAACCCCTCCTGCAGCATTCGCTGTGCTGAAACCTCTCACATGCCTCACACAGGAGAAATGGAAGCTTTGGTCCTCCTTTTTATAGATCTTGATCCAAAATGTGTTTGATGGTCTGTTCACAGTAAAAAACGTCAAGAATACTTGCATACTTGGTAAAATCTAAAGTATCTTGTTTTATCTTATTCTTTGGAAGATCTCCCAAAGAAATTACTTGTGCTCTTGATAAAAGTTGTCTCTCAGTCTCAAATGAAATACAGACTACATTATTCAGGTATTTGAAGTGCTTTACTTTCAAAAGTCAAATCTTTTCATGACCAGCTTAAAACATTTTAGTTGTTGATGCCTTATCTGTCCAGACTTTGTTTCGAGTGGGCTGCTAGCCATAGTTCATAAGCATAGTAAAAATTTGAGTTTCAGGTTTGAAATTTTGCTATAATCTTCTTACAGAGAGCCTGATCTTTTTGCTGTCCTAATTACAGTTCATCCCTAATGGAATTTACAAAAAATACTTTTGACTTCTTAACCTTTTGTTCATTTTTTGTGCAAAATATTTCCATTAGAGATGGTTATTTAAATGCAAGGGCAAATTAAATAAGATATGGATGCAGCACTTTTGACTAATCACGATCAGCCAGATTTTAGAAGGTCTAGGCTGTTCAATGTAAATCCTTATAAATATAAGTCCTTCTGTCAGAAAAGCCATTTTCCCTAATTAATGGATTATTTTTCTTTATTCACAGATAGAGAAGACCAGTCTATCTTGTGCACGTAAGTAAACTCATCTATTTAGTATGTCTCAATGTCACAATGTCTTTATTTAAAATTGATTCAAATTCTGATGGAATGGACACATTCTCCTCACCTTCAGTAAGCTTGAACTCCAGTCTCAAACCTACTTCAGTAGTTAGACTTATTCATAAGATAAAGAGCAGATATCGGTGTCATAGAAAGTCTTTAATGCATAAAATTATTTCTTTAAATTGACTTTCTGAACTTTGAGATTTAACAGTTTACAGTGAACAACTGGGGAGTGTGGTTATTACTCTACAAAATCCCACTGGTTTGTCATTCCTGCCTGTTTTGAAAAATTACTCAAAATGTTGAACTGGACAAGGATCTTCTGCTTGACCCCCAGTTTTGACTCTCTTTCAATTCTTCTGTTGCTCCTTAGTTAGTTTTATTTGCTTGAATGCCATCAAGAATGCTTTTGACATAATTTTCTGTTTGTTAAATTAGACATTTTCCAGTTTTCTTGACAAAATATAGGATTTGAGTCTATGCAAATGCAGATACTGTTTGCAGAGCTGGCCTGTGTATTATTTATAGCAGGTTCATGCACTGATGCTGTAATCTGTCAGGTTTAGGTTATCTGAGAAAATGTGGCTACTGACTGAATATGTATTTGCAGTAAAGTTTTTAAAAAGCACTGCTACTGATCACCAGCCATAACATTACTCTTGAGTGCCACTGCTGACTGGAAGAAAATTATCACCTAATAAAAATTATATACTGTGTCTGGTACCATAAAGGCTATCATAGCTCTAACCTCTGTTACAGCAAGATGTCAGTATTTGTAAGTATACCAATCAAAAATCTGCCCCCCAATGCATTAATACCAAAAAGAAATCTAAAATTCCTGCAATGGTGAAGTAAAAATTGATCATCACATTCTTCCCAGGATGAAACATGTTATGGTTATGAAGACTAATTTACAACATGCATTTCCTCCTTCTATTTCTGTACTTTAGTTTATTTTTCCACTAGTAAATCTTCTTTTAAGTTTGGAACATTTGTACTTTCAAGAAAGAGACTTTCTTTTGCAAATCTATGCCTCTTTGTTCATGAAGATCCATTAAAGGATCCCCTTCTTGCAGCTGCCATTTATTGAAATTACCTGGCCATCTTGCTGGAAACCGAAAGTGTTTTACACCAGTAATATGTAAAACAGAGAAAATTAAATGCCTTTTCCATGCAGTAATATATAAAACAGAGAGAATGAAATACCTTTCCCATTTTGAAAACAGCCACAGCAAGTGATTCCCCAAGATGTTTAGAGTAATTGCTGTATGTTGGATGTGCATCACAACCCATAGCTTAAAACAGTCCTCATACATCTTCTAAAGCAAAAAGATTGGCCAAGCTAAAACCCATGTACACAGCTTTAACCACTACTGGTGTAACATTCTTGTTGGCCTTATTTGGCTGTGCAGAAAGAAGAAAGTTCCCTTGGCTTTCAGCTTGGCAGCTGCCAAGTTGAAGCAATTGGCAGTATTTTATAGAATAGTTAGAAATTCTAAGAAATTATCTTTTGGCCTAAAATATGTAACAATAACTGAAGACTTCACGGCATTGATCAGCCAGGATTTTTTCTTGAAATAGCTACAGCCTTGAACCTTGCAAGGCCTGCTACCTAAATTGTAAAAGAATAGCTGTAAGGATTCATATGGACCCCCTGAAATGCTCCTGGGACACAGGCAGGGGGGCAGATCTGAGAACTGAGCCTGATTCCGTGTTTCTGACTATAAATATACCCATTCTCAGGACTTCACCTCAGCTCATTAAACCTACCCTCATGTGGTTAAGTACTGTTTGCATTCTTTTTCAATCCCTACCCTTTGTGTGATTAATCATGGTATGTTTAAAATCTCCATCTGTCTTCAATGCTCGTGGGTTCCAGTGCTTCCTCAGAATTCCCTGTCTTTCCAGATTTCATTGTTTCCTCTACATTTCATTAATAACTACACTCATACTGCCTTTGGCCTCCTCTCCTCTGTGCACACACATCCTTTTGCTGTTAGCTCTTTCCCATGGGTAGCATCACTGAACATCCTCTCGTGTCATTCCCTGCCAGTTGCTCTCTGGCACTGTACAGTCAGCCTCAAAATCCCACATCTTATCATGCACATTTACAGCACAAAAAACTTTATACCATGGCTATGCTTGCTAATATACCTGTGGCTGCATTATTGTAACATAACACAACGTAGCATAACATATATAATAAATATACAATACATAATATTGCACTAAAGGTATGAAGTGTGAAATCTTACTCTTTTATATGTCTGAAAATTAAGGCAGGTAAGACTTTTCCACCCTTGTGTCTTGGTCTCTGTACTGTTCTGAGCAGCCTTCACTGCTCTGCCTGGCTATTGGGATTTCCTGAAATTCCTGCCTGTGCTTAGGCCTCCCCACTGTGCTCTGTTTGACATCTGAGTTGGCCACGAAATAGTCTGTATTTAGTCTTAGTCCATATTGACCAGCACATAGATGTTGCTGAAGGAAAAGTCCCAAGAAATCTGTCCAGGTACTGAGAGACCTGAGCAAGCTCAGTGCATCAGCAATGAAGTGTGAATTGAATTAGGTAATGCCCAGTGAACAGATTTGTGGCTTTTCAAGCTTCTTCCACTTAGTAGAGGCACAAGCCCTCAAAGGAGACTTCTGGCCTCTTGTTGTTTGATTTCTAAAGACACAAGTGGATTCTCCTGGAGTTTTCAAAAGGGTTTTTACTACAAGTTCCACAAGTGCTTATTTGCATAGCTAAACACATGAGAGTTTTAACAATTTCCTCATTACCTGTCTGATCTTGGGGCTATCATATTTTAGCCACTTCCTGAAAAGAGCAGGTAGAGTATTTTCTAGAAAACAAATGTGGCTAAGAGGACTGTGCACAAGTTTCAATTAAAAAAAAGGCTACCTTAAATGAACGAGAAAACAATCTGATCAAAGTTCTGAGTGTTTGGGGTATTGTGAAGTCCACAGAAACAAGTACTTGTGAAACACCTGTACATATAATCAAGTACTTTTTCATTACCTTTTTCTTTTTTAAAACATACATTCAGTTTGAATAGCTTCTATAAAAACAGGGAAGTAGCAGTGTCATATTTCCACTTAATTTGATATAGGAACAGACAAAACACTGAGTGGGGCAGTGACCATCCTGCCCTTTTCCCCTTCTTCCCCTCTCTCTCTGGGCAAACTCTCCAGAGCCTCACCCAGCCATGGGACTCCAGCTCATTTCCTTCCCTGACACGCATCAAGAAGCAAAATCCTCCAGAACATCTCCAAACTGCAAAGCCCCGTTAGTCAAAAGACTCCTCCACAAGAGAGCTAAACTCTCTTTTCCCAGCTCGGTGGATCTCAAAGGCTGGAGCTGGCGGGCGCTGCGGCCTGGCCCCTGTCCCACGCAGAGACCTCGGGCAGAGCTCGGCGCTGACCCCGCTCCGCGTCCTGCGGGAATTGTTTTGTAAACCCGTAGGATCAGTGAGCGGCTTCTGAGACAAGGCTCCAGCGGGGCGCAGCTGGCCTAGGACAAAGCTTTCATTATGTCCGCACATCTCCTGCTGCAGGACAAAGGCTGCCAAGCCCTGATGTGATTTGGAGCACCTCACCGAGTGCCTGCGCACGGGGGCTTCCCACGGGGCCAGCACAGCCGGATTAAGGGATGTGTGAACGGGCAATTCTTGTGGTTCATTGCTTACTGAAACAAACGCTGAAAATAAATTCTGCTGTTGCTTTTCAGATGTTTCCAAAAGTGGAATTAAGCTAAGTCTCATATCATAATATTAACATGGAAAGCTTTCAAATTTTCAACAATCACAACAAAATACACTTTAAAAACTAATTTTCCCCAGTTATTCTCAAATGTACAAGAGCCCTAGTTACTCTACAGGCTCAACCCCCAACAGTGGGGCCAATTTGGTAGTGTCACCTTCTTCTTACTTGGAAACCGATTCTAGGTAGGAGGATTTTCATTTAAGGTGAAGGTAATGGAGTCATGGAGGATTTTGTAGCTCATGAGGTATAAAAACTCTATTATAGCTGAGCACTATACATGTAAGCTTATGTGCTTTAAATCCTGTACTGGGTTCCTAAAACAATGCCTGGCAAGCAATGAGGGAAGGATAAGTGTAAGTTAAATCCCACGATGTGGGAGTGATATTTTTAACAGAGCAAGCCTGTTAGCCTAGTGGAGCCCTTTGCTCTGGGAAAGCCAGAGAGTTTCTTAGGAGGAAAACTTGCTTAGGAAGTGGCTGAAGTACTGCTGTTGGGCTGCTCAGAACTGTGCAGGGGGACTTGCTTTTGATCTCTTTTTTTGCATCGGCCATCTGGGCTGGGTGCAAAGAGCAGCACTGGCAGTAAATGTGCTCCCTTGTGTATGGCAGGAAAAGGAACTGTTTGAGAGGCTTCAATTAAACAAATGGTCACTCTGCTTCCTAAAGATGGTGATTAGGAGAGTGGTAACAGCATTTATATGGTGAACACCTACTTGGAACATAATTAAATCTGAGGAAAATGGGCACTCAGAAGAAAGGAGCAGATGCCTCCTGGGAGGAACCCCATCGTGTATGGTCCATGCCAAAACCACCAGAAGATGTTTGTAGGAAAGACTCATCTTTAAAAATTCAGTCACTTGAGCTCAAGAGAGCAAGTAGATTTTAAAGCAGGTGGAATTTCTAATACCACCTCACAATGGAAGTTGTTTCTGCCACCTCAGGAATGATAGTACTTCAAGGCAGAGAAAAAAACCCTTCTGCATGACCAATTCTGCTGAAACTCAATAGTTCTAGGAAGAATTTCATCCACCTGTGAAGTGAACTAAGAGATTCCCATGCTCTCCTCGTCCTGGGTCTCCCTTGGTAAACTTCTTGATATTTAGGGGCATTGACCCTGACCTAGGCATTCCTCCTCAGCTGGTTTACAAACACATGGCGTTTCATCAACGAGATGAAATCAGATGTTGTCGTATGGCTGTGGTACATCCTTCAGAGTATGAGGCCTACTAATGTTCTTTAATGGATACTTGTTTATCAGATCTGTCTGTTGTCATGGGCATTTGTGACTGATCTGATATGTTGAAAATCAGATGTATTCATCAGTTATAGACATTATTCTTCATTACTTATTGATCTTGGAGATTTTTTTCCTAATTAACCCCAAGCAGTCGAGGTTCTGTGTGTTTTCTATTTCATGCTGAGGAACTTTTTATTGTCTATTTCAAAAGGAAGTTAAAGCCCCAAAGTCTATCTGCAGAAAACAGGAAAGCCCTCAGCCTGTGCAGAAGCAAAGAGTTAAGGAGCATTACAGTATGATGGGATAATTACAAGTAAAATGATGCCATATATGGTAATACTCGCAGGGATTCAGGGAAAAGCCAAATGATGGGCACTGTTGCCCTGGGAGAAAGGAAATGCAATGATGATGTGATGAACTACAAATAACCCTTAATAAAATGGAATAGTTGAAAGCCCAGGGTTTGTTTGAAAAAAGTTGTTTTGGTTGGTTTTTTTTCCAAAGAAACAAAGCTGTAAGGTAGATTTATTTGAAAAGTTTGTATGCATACGTCTTCAAATTGGTGTGCTTGGTTTGGAATTGTTCCCAGGACACTTAATTTTTATCAATAAAACATAGAAATGTTTTAGCACTGAAGCACAGGCAGAGATGAATCCAATCTCTAAACTGTGCAAATTAACCCAGGTCTTGTGAAAAGGAATCTATTAATCTCAATTATTTGTGGTTCAAACTCTAAAAGCCAGAAGAAACAGTTCTTATCATGTTGTACCTCAGTCAGGAATTGTTTCTGGTTTCCTAAGGTTTCTATCAATGTCATTCTGTATTGAAAGTTCTGTCCAGCACTTCTCCATATTTTTATGTCCATTTATCACTTTGGTAGGGAAAATTAACTCCTGTATTTCCTAATTAGGAAAAGAAGCAGAACTTCAGTGGATTCAGTGACACAGTTTCAGACTCAAAAGAGCTGATAAATATCTCTGGGATTTTTGAATGTATTGTTCTTTTATTCTTTTTTAAAATCCATTTTAGTTTAGATCCAAAGAAGAAGAGGTCCAGCTTAGATTGTTGCTCTCCTCACAGCACTAGCTCAGTTGAAAGAACTCATTTGTTACATCCACACTCTCTTTACCACCCTTTTTGACTGCTGACCAGGGCAGTATAAAAACGTTTTTGTCCATATAATCATCAGAGCCAGAGGTATCTGAAAGACATAAGGTGATGTAATGTAACAATTAGAGAGGAAAATTGGCTGGAAATATCTATTGAGAAAAGACTGTGTCAATCTATACTTTGAAAACCACTCTTTAAGAGAGGGTTTAAGAGTTGTAAATAAACTTAACCTGGCAGTCTTCCAAGAGATAAAAAGTTACCACTGCCTTCCTGCTTCCCAGGGGACACTGCATGGAGCAGAGCTGGGATGCCAGTTCTGCGGGTCAGGCATCTCCCCACGATGTCCTTTACTGCCCAGTGAGCAGGGACAACCTCTGGCAGTTCCATTCCTGCTCCCACTGAATCCAAGGAGCATCTGAACACAAAGCTCAGATGAGGCAGGATCAAGCTGTTAGTCTACTTCAATGCCAGAGTTTCAGAAGAGAAAACCATTGTAATACTGCTGATGTTTTCTTTTACTGCTGCACCACATCATAGTTAATGTTGTATTTTTTGATCTGAAAATGTAAGCAGACTCCCTGCCAGCTCCACTCCTCATAAGTGTTCAGATGCTGCCAAAGCAAGATGAACTGCTGTTCAAAAATGCATCATGTTTTAGAATTCCCTTAAATGGCCCAATGTCCACTCAAAATACTACCAGGATAGATATAACTCTGATAATGCGTTCTTTGCAGGCTGAAGTCAGGTGGATTTGGGAGGTGGTGTTCTGGGGTAAATAAGAACTGAGCTGGGCAGTTTCCAGTCCTGTTTTTGTACACTACGTACATCTATGTGGCAGATGGAGTCCACTGGTTACCTACCTTCTTTTGTGTTATTTTCTTTCCCCTCAGAGGCGAATCTGGTGCTGGCAAGACAGAAAACACCAAAAAGGTCATTCAGTACCTGGCTGTTGTTGCTTCATCACATAAGGGCAAAAAGGACACCAGCGTCACTGTAAGTGAGCTCCTCCATACGCAGCTCTCCCTCAGGGCTCTGGGGGCTGTGCTGAGGTGACTCTGCAAGTCAGGGACTGTGGCTTGTCAAACAGTTGACATATTAAGAGCACACAATTACATCACAGCTCTATGTTTATGGAAAAAAAAAATTTTGTTTGACACCATCTTAGGCATCAAATCAGAATGTGCTTAGGGAGAACAGAAATATTCATAGCTTTCCATATGCATAGCACCTATTTATATCCCAGCATGAAGGGCCTGAGGTCTGCAAGGGCTTGAGTCCTTGTTTTACCCTTGACCTCTGGCAACTAAGAAATTTGGGAAAGCCTGTAACTAACACATTGTCCAACTGCATCACAAAAATGAATACCAGCATTTAAACTTCCAAACTTTTGGTTGGATTTGTTAGTAAGTTTTCTTACTAACTAGCAAAGAGTCCCAGTATAAAACTTGTCTTTTCTTTTTACTGCTGTGTCAGAAGTAACAATTTTGAAAGGCATAATTTTTTGTAAGTACTTTGTGCCTTCAAAATTTGTAATTGTCTTGCCTAAGAGACTAAAGTTCGTTTTCTTTCTTTGAACCATATACCTGCCCAGTTCCTGGAGATCATTACCATGGCTGAGGCTCTCAGCTCTTTGCTCTTCCCAGTGATACAACTCCAGGTCCTACATCATTTCCAGCCTTTTGAATGTTACTCAAAACTTCTGCAAAAAAATGAAGCAGTTGACTTTTGTGACAAAACAGGCTTAATTCAGGAAGGCATTTCATTGTGTCCGAAATACAAGACTGGGTACAAGATAAGTAATTACTAGGGAAGTGGGAAATAAAGTAAAAATCTCATGTGCTGGGTCTCACAGCTGCCCCTGCCCATGTGTCAGCAGAGCACAGGGTGTGCAGGCCTCCCTCTTCCCCCACAAATAACTGGGCTTTTACATACAGCGGATTCTAATTTGGGGTAGGGGAGGGAGCAGATGTCCTTTTGAGTAGTATTTTCTAGAAATCTGTGATTAAATTTAGTGGAAACAGTCCAAGACTAATGTTTAATGTTTATGCAAAAAAAGTTATTTCTTCCTTTTGAGACCCTGCTCAGTGTCTGGGGGAAATGAACTTGGGGTGCCAAGGCCATCCCTAACTGCAGTTGCTGCTGACTCCTCTGGGGAACCATGTGAGTCTCAGGATCAAATTTGCCCTGAGACAGACGTGAAGGCAAATATCCATTAGAGAGGAGCGGAGAGAAAGTCTCATTTGTTCTATACCATGCTGACAAATAATAATTCAGTGATTAGGACTACTGACACTGCAATTTCAGTCATTAAAATATAATGAATAATCAAATGCATCAGAGAAAGGCTTATCATAAAAATATTTGCCCTTGTCTGGTCCTGAAAGACTAAGCTGGGACTGGATCCAAATCCCATCCCTTTGCTTCAGGTTTTTTTCTTTTCTTCAGTTATAACACTCTAAGTATGTTAATGGTACTTGTACCCTTGGTATGTCTGCAATAGATTGTTCATATCTGTGTTCCTGGTTTATTTGCATGGAAACTGTGTACTGGTTATTTTAATACAGGAAAAGCAATAAAAATATGTGTGTAATGGAAATTATACTGACACTTGTTTTATACCATGTTATTCAACACAGCAAGGTCCATCTTTTGCCTACGTGAGTAACTTAGACTGTTTGATGTGTGTTTAAGGCACTGAGTGTAGATCTGCATGCTATTGTTGCACCCCAAAAATTTAAGAGAGATTTTGTTGAAATATGTTGTATGATATGATAAAAAGCAACAATAGCACCAAATGCTCTCACAAAATCAACCCTAACTGTGTCAGGCTCCATGGTAAAGAATGAGGTCTGACACAGGCAGGGTCATCTTTCAAGTATCACCCTCTTCTATATCTCTGTGTGTGTTCAAATTGCCATAGTTTGAATTAAATTTCCCACGATCCTGGAAGAGTCACTCAGCCTGAAATGAAATAATGTGGTTTCTGAATGAAATACCCAAATGCTTCCTGTGCTTCAGGTTGAACGTTTTAGCACTGTTGTGAAATAATTCCTAAACCTCACAGTGTTTGATTTGTTTGGCTGCATGCTTTCCATTTGTTATTGCTCAGAATTTTACATTTCCATGTAACTGTTGAGAATTGTTCACCACCACAAGAGTTAGCATGTTCTTAGCTTGCTGCTGTGACGTGTAACAGAGCAATTCCCACTGCAGCACCTGTCTGCAGGTGTGTTACAGGCTCTCCTCTGTGCCATACCACATAGCGATGCTTTGGGGATACAGGCAGGCTTGCTGGCACATCCTTGGTGTTCCTGTGCCAGGCAAATGGGATTTATTTTGTTTCATGCAGTCTTTTTTGCCCCGTTCTGACCGCTGCCTCTCAGACTTCAGCTATGACAGTGTTGCCCCTTAGTTAATTTAGTACTTCCTTTGACAATATCTTTGCCAAAAAAAAAATTAAATCGTGTTTGGCATAGGCACCTCTGTGGAGTTTGGTGGCTTACAGCTGCACACAGTGCTGGCCATGTGGAGCAAAAGTTTTATACCCAGGTTTATGGCATGGTTCAATTCTCAGTAGAAGCAGGTGGTGTCTGTCTCATTTTAACAGACAAGAATCTGTTTCAGACGTCACCGTCTGATTGCAGCAACGCTCTCTGCTTATACTGGAGTTTTTAAGTCTACGGGGTGTAACTGGACAGAGTTGCTCAGTACAGAGGATCTTCAGGGACTTTTAGGAATTCATTTCTTATTCTGGGATTTCCTGGTTTGAAAATCTTCCTTCCCTCTTCCCCAGATCTGGGGTAGTAAACTTTTTAATGATATTTTTGAGGTAGCTCTCATCATTGCCACAGAAGTTACATAACATTCAGGAGTGACATTTAGAAAAAGGTTACCAGATTTGCACACTAATTGGGAAGTACTTTAATTTTCCAAATTATTTCCTAGATTCAAACAAAGTATTGCCTTAATTTCTAAATAAAATTATTTAAATTGTATCTTATTATCTATCAAAGACTTTTTTCCTTTTTAGGGTGAGTTATTTGAAATAATGCATATTACTACAGAATAGTACTCAAAGAATAGTGTGGCAAAGTAAATGTGAATGTAAATGATCTCATAGGACAGAGGTGAATGAAAAGTTCTAAAAAGCTGTATACTTATGCAAAGTATTTTTTCAGCTTCATTGATTTGCTTAGAAATAGGATTAGGTAAATATATAGAATTAAATGCATGCTTGTTTCATTGCATGATTTGTTTCCTTAGCAATTAGCAATCACAATTAACAATATAATATGAAGTTTGTGTGTTTGCATGAGAATTCATTATCCTAGTTTGAAATAAATCAATGTAATTCCATATTTAACCTACATAGCCTTGCATGGGTCATTATTAATAGACTTGATAAAATCTGCTTTGTAGCTTTGTGCTGCATTACATTAAAATTATTCTCGGCAAGTTATTCTAATTACATTGTCATTTGCTAGCAAAGGGTCTCAATAAACTAACTTGGAAAAGACATGCTGGAGGTTCCTTTAAGAATATCCCTTTAAAAAATTATATTAAACTGGAAAAAAATAATTGACATTGAACGACCCTATTTTTTTAAGGAAGGCCAGTCATGATGCTAAACAGATTTAATAGAGTTTGATCTGTCACAGGCAACAGGGCTGGAAAAGGGTCGTGTATACAGGGCAGCAGTCCATTGCACAAACAGATAAACACAAAGATTAATCGAGAATGGAAACAAATCCACATGAAATGCAGTATTCAGCAAAAAAAAATTAGAGACTTAAATTAGACTTCACCTTTCTCTCCTGTGTACCAGTGTTGGTTTCAACTAAATAATTATGAAGTTTAGCATTAACTGCTTTTGAATGAATTTTAGGGTGAGCTGGAAAAACAGCTTCTCCAGGCAAACCCTATTCTTGAAGCTTTTGGAAATGCCAAAACTGTGAAGAATGACAACTCCTCCAGATTCGTAAGTAGCAGAAATCCAGCTTGGCCTTGGGGAGGGAGGTAAAACACCTTTTAAAACCCAGTGTACAGACAGTGGCCCCCATCAGTGCTTCTCTCTAAAGAGAGCCTTAAAACTGATCCCTTAAAAACAGTTTAGAATTCCCCTCTGAAGCAGGAATTTGGCTTGATAGAAGATTAAGGATCAGGCTCACACTTGACAGTAACATTGTCTCTCACAATTTAGGAGTCTGTGTGTGACCTTTTAGAGCCACCTCCGGCTCTAGCACATATCCACCTTCAGAATACTTGCAAACCAAATCTGTACTTCCATTTTCTTTGCACCATTATTGAGTATATATCTCATAAGGTGTGACCATTAGGTCATGGTTAAGATATTAAGTAGAAAATGGAGGAAAAAATGGAGAAAAAAGAAAAAACAGTTATTCAGATTGGAGTTAGAGGGTTGTGAGCTGAGAGCTGTCACTGTCTGACAACACTTCTTTCGGGCAGTGCTGGCAGATGCCTGTTTTCCCTGCAGACCCTCCTCTCTCACCTCTGCTCCCTCTCTGCAAAGTTCAGGGATCCATGTGCACCAGCCTTAGCAGAGGGAGGGACACAGATCCAACACTGTTCCCTCACTGTCCTGGTGGAAATCAAAGTAGAACACTGATGTTGTCCTACCCCCTCTTCCAAAGCCTAGGCCAGTAGGGAGAACTCCTTCCCCTCTAAGTGGCTGAACAAAATGTGGGGGCATGTGGGCTTCCAAGCAGGGGTTCAGAGATGCAGCGAGGCAGGAGTCCAGAGCGGGGAATGAATTATTTATTAAATTTACAAGACCATTTATATATTCTAGTTCCATAAAGCAATTGAACAGTGTTCACACTTCTCCTAGGGTGATTGGTCAATGTCTCAGACACCCACTTAGAAATGTTTTTTCCTAATATAATGTACACAAGGTCAGAAGATACCAGATATGAATGCTATTTACAAAAACCCTATCTATTGTTTACATAGCTTACACAGCAAAGGAAAAGTTCTAACAGAATGAATGCAAGAAGAGAAAATTTCCCTGCTAACAGCATTTCAGCATCCACAGGGGGAAATCTGTCTAGAGGGAATATCAGAGAAGTTCAGTTCCTTTCAGGCTGTTCCACAGGTCGTCCCAGCAGGAGGGAGTCGGGCATGTTATTCCTGGGACAATGATGTACACATCTTATGAAACAGGCTAAATATTGGCTAATATTGGAAAACCTGGCATCACCTGAAAGAACAGCCCAATTTAGATCTTCTTTTCGTTCACAGGGCAAATTCATCCGCATCAACTTCGATGTGACGGGCTACATTGTGGGAGCAAACATAGAGACTTGTATCCTTTCCAGTGAGCTGCTCTCGGCCAGAGGACGTGAGATAAACAAGCTCATTGCATGTCTAAGAAAGGCAAATATTGCCGAGGCTGCTATAAACAAAGAGCGAGGGAAGGGGCTCCATTTGTGCTAATGTCAGCTTCGCAAGTTTGTCGTGCTCTCAGGTTTATGTTTTCAGGGCTGTTTTCTCAGCTATAGGAAAGTGAGCTACTCCCCAAATACAGCTTCAGAAACTGGACGACCCATACCTAAGGCAATGGCAAGGGACGTTTTCATGTCCAGAGAAATTGTCTTGCCTGGATGCTAAACACTGGCTGCCGTGTCAAATTACCCACCCAGAGCAGGGAGCTGTATATCCATAACCTTGATGTATTTTTTCAGGAAAAATGTACAGAGAAATTCAGCTCGGTCTGACCTTGCTTGCCAAGTTGCCTGTTCCCTTGGCTATGTTTATGAGGTAGTATGTTTTAATGAACAGATTAATATGCAGGTAGTTTCCTCAGTGTTGCACTGCTCATCTTTGCATACAGAAGGAGCCTCTTGCTCCAATAAATGAGAAAGAATGATGCAGCTATAAAGAAGGACCCTATCCCTTGAGTGTGGCATCAAGCGACAAACAGTTTATCATACCACTCTTACTTTGACAACTGATCTTTAGAAAAAATCACATTTTAACATTTTTGGTCTTAAGTGAAGTTTTATCTACAGCACTTTAGCTTTTAAAGACTGAATCACTGACTGGTATGGAAATACACTATTGCTAACTTCACTTTTATTAGCTTACGGTCACAAAAATGGTCCATAAATAAAACCTGATTTTATTGATTTTATACCTACAATACTCACCTCAAGAACTCTTTTATTCTAGCAGCTCCACCTTATATTTAAAGCATTCTATTGGAACTTCATTTTCAAAGTGCTGTGAGTTATATTGTAATATAGTGGTACTGTGATATAGATAATATTAGTTTTATAGCTCTGATTTTAGAAGCATTTAGTTCTATTGTGCTTACTGACATGTTTACCATCATTTACCCTGCAATAAGAGGTAGAAAAATGATCTGCTCTTTGTGGTAAGGATTATACCAATACCAGAGTTCCTGCCACAGAATTAGACACATATTCATGTTAGACAAGCAAATGGCAAATGTTTCAACAATGCTTCCGATGCTTCTGAGGCTCATGGCACAATTAATAAAAGCCTGAATCATGTTATTAATTTTTTTAACAAACTTGACAAACAGATTTGCTTGAAAAATCCCGTGCAATTCGTCAAGCTAAAGATGAAAGAACATTTCACATCTTTTACTATTTGATAGCTGGAGCTTCTGAACAAATGAGAAGTAAGTTCCTTATTAATTCTCTCACCTCATTGAATAGTCTAAGCAATGGCTTGCCTAAGTATTTATCTTAATTTCTGTAATTATATGTAATTCAATCCTTTCTATAAATAAACAGCCATAGAAATAGCTATGTATTTTAGCTATAGAAGTAATTGTCTCAAGTGAATCTTAAGAAAGCATCAATTCATGTCCACCTGTTTGAGGCAGGTTGTTTGCCATTTATAGGATATTTCAATTTACAGGAGATGTAGACCCATTCAGATCCCATCTTGAATAACATCAAGAAGATAAATTGGGAAGAGTTGTTAATTGCTTTACACGAAAGAAATTGGGGGTTCCAACAAGAATATCAGATTGTTGTTTTAAAATAAATTAAGAGAATGTCTTTCCCACAGCACATTACTACACTGTGAAAGCCACAGCTTCAGATGTATTGGAACATCATGGTTCAAATATGACATATTTCCCTCAATCACTCATTGCCAAAGAACATATAAAGCAATGGGTAACTCTGTATTTCCCCTGGCTTTTATGTTCCTTACCTAAGAATCTGTTGTTGGCCATAGAATAGGGTTGAACAGCCTGTTAGTTTGGCCCACTTTGGTTGTTACCTGGTTCCATTCTTGTTATTACCTGCTGTGAATCCCCATAGGGAGAGGCATAATTCTGAGTAGGTTACATATGGCATTAAATAAAAGAATTTTGGGAAGAATGGCTCAGATTTGAGTCCATAGGACACAAAACTAACCCAAGGTGCAGAGATATTCCCCAGTCACTAATGAAAACTGGAAACAACACCATCAAGTTTGCTAAACAGTTATTTTGAAAATATTTGTGCATCACAAAACCCTAAACTCCTCATACAAGCAGAATCTTCCTTTGGTTATAAGGTGGGGGTTCTTTTTGTTGTTCCTTAGGAGAATTCATGAACCGAGAGCATTAAGTAGATGCACTTAAATAAAGCTTTTCTTCTTCTTTTTAGATGATTTGTTGCTGGAAGGCTTCAACAATTACACATTTCTATCTGGTGGCTACGTGCCTATTCCTTCTCAACAAGATGATGAAATGTTCCAGGAGACCTTGGAAGCCATGAAAATTATGGGCTTTACGGATGAGGAACAGACATGTGAGAATTGTTATCAACATTGTATTCAAGATAAGCACCTGCAAGTGACACTACATAGACATGCAAATGCAAAGGTTAATTCTGTCCAGAATAATCGCTTTGCAAAGCTAATCTGTGTTTATGAAAGGGAATATTTCTCACTGGAACTCCCTGCATATTCAAAAAGAGATTACTGAGTCCAAGCCAGCTCTATCAACAGCAATGACCATTTAAAGCCATTTTTCAGACCTTTCCAACAACTAGCATGAAGAAGTTGTAAAATAATCTGATTTATATTTGAAAGAAACTGAACAGGCTCAAATATCTCATATTTACTCACTTTTCAGAGAAAAGAGAAATAAAAACAAAGAGCATGAAAGAACAACTAAACTGTCTTGAAAACGTGGGCCTGGCAGAGACATCCACCTGCATAGCTTTTACCTCTCAGTGTTGCTGGGAGCCTGCGGGCCCTCGGATGCAAAGTGCCATGTCCCAAGTGACACCTGGTGGCAAAAGCAGCGTCCTCCCATTGCCTGAGGCTCGGAGCAGCTGCAGCAGCAGCAGAGCTCGTCCCTCACCTGCAGTGAGTCCATCAGTGACCGAGGGATGCTGAGCAAACCCCAGCCTTGGTCAGTCTGGATGACGGTACTGGTGCACACTGGTCCGCTCTGCTGCCAGTACTGGTGTGGGCAGCAGCCTTCTGCACCGCAGCAACGGCACTCATTCTTTTACCGTCTGAACCCCTCTGACTTCATGCTCTAAAACAGAAGCCCATTAGGACAGTAGTTTTCTCCTGTGTAAATTTACCAGATAAAAAAATAGAACTCCCCAGATTCATAAAACTTCATCTGCAACACAGCAATAGATTCTACTACCCAAGATTAGGTGGCATCACATTTATGTATATTTTAGTAGTCAAACATTAATAAATATCTTTTCTGTATTTTGACACTAATCCTTTAAAGATATGTATACATTTGATTTTAGTTGCACAACTAAATATCCACATGTCCCTGAATAACTGGACATTCAGGTGTGCCACACATTTTTGAAGCTGCTGGTAATTCAGATATATTTTTTATTTTAAAGACAGAAATACTCTTGAGTGACTGAGCAGGGAAGATGCTACAGGCACTGTGAGTGGGAGACAAATTCCTGAGATGTGGGGATCTGCCTGGGGAGCCAGCATAACTTATCTTGAGGTGCTGGTGTTCCCAGACTGGCCCATTTGCTCCAGTGCACAGATTGTGGAGGTTGTTGCTCAATCAGCTCTCAAACTCCTGCAGTTTATGGCACAGTCCTTTAAAACAAGTCCTCCTCTTTCCAGAGGGGTACAGACGATCACAGGCAATGGAATGTTATTGCAGAGAACAGAGCATTCAAAAGTTCCTCATTTATACTATGTTTCTCCTACAGCTATACTGAGGGTCGTTTCATCTGTCCTACAGCTGGGTAATATTGTCTTCAAGAAGGAGAGAAACACTGATCAAGCTTCTATGCCAGATGATACTGGTATGATTTTCCACTTCAAAATTTAGTTAACATTAAGAAATTAATAAAACAGCAACTGAATAAGCACTCTATCAGTATTTTTTATTTAATTGCTATTACCTATGTAGCTCTCAGGCTTTAAAATATAAACCATACTTAAAATCAGCTCAATTATCATTACCTTTTCTAGTAATCTTGAATCCATAAATTGATGAATGTTGAATTTGTTGCTTGGATCACAAATGTTACTTTTATGGCAAGTGTCATCTGTTGTATGTACAAGAGAGGAGCTTTGAAGCAAGATAAATAACTCCACATACTTGCTGAGCTACTCATATTCACACTTACTGACCAACTAAGAGACAATTCAGTCTGAAATAAATTCTCACTTTTTTATTCTAGCTGCACAAAAAGTGTGCCACCTGATGGGGATAAATGTGACAGATTTCACAAGATCTATTCTGACCCCAAGGATCAAGGTCGGACGAGATGTTGTCCAGAAAGCTCAGACCAAAGAGCAGGTACCGCATGCACTCTGCTCAGCTCTCCTGAAGCTATTCTACCTTTTCCTATTTCTCCTTACATCTTGTCTACAGGGGACTGTCCGTTTTCTGCCTCATTTCTACAGAAATTAACAGTTGAGTGGGTTTCTTCTTTCACTTACAATCTCCTCTTACCTTTTCCAGGCGGACTTTGCCATAGAAGCTTTGGCCAAGGCAAAATTCGAGCGTCTTTTCCGTTGGATCCTGGCTCGCGTGAACAAAGCTCTCGATAAAACAAAAAGACAAGGAGCTTCTTTCTTGGGGATCCTTGACATTGCTGGATTTGAGATTTTTGAGGTATGTTCTGTGGGACACAAGCTGATTAAACTCATGCAGGTCCTTATAGTTTAACTACTTTAATATGCAAAAAGAAATACAAAATAGCAAATATCATTTTGTCATTTTAGTTCGCTCTTGAAGGTCTCTTTCTAATGTTACAAATTCACTTTTTTCCTCTTCACAGGTCAATTCCTTTGAGCAGCTCTGCATCAACTACACTAATGAGAAACTTCAGCAGCTTTTCAACCACACAATGTTTATACTGGAGCAAGAGGAATACCAGCGAGAGGGCATTGAATGGAATTTCATTGACTTCGGCCTTGACCTGCAACCTTGCATTGAGCTGATCGAAAGACCTGTAAGATTCTCTCTCTCTGTGGGTGGGATACTACACAGGTATCAGTTTTGTGTCAGTACAGCAAGAGATCCTTTATTTCCTGGAAGGATTTGTAACCTCAGGAGTGAAGAAGGTGGTGCTCTGTCTTTGCCTCTGTTGTGGTGATTCTGATCTGATGCCGCTCCCATTGCAGACCAACCCTCCCGGTGTCCTGGCTCTGCTGGATGAAGAGTGCTGGTTCCCCAAGGCTACTGACACGTCCTTTGTGGAGAAACTAATTCAAGAACAAGGCAACCATCCCAAATTCCAGAAGTCCAAGCAACTCAAGGATAAAACAGAGTTCTGTATAATGCACTACGCAGGAAAGGTACTGGACAGATTGAGCAATTTTGACTTAGGGAACTCTGATTCTTTGATACCCAAAGGATCAAAGAGAAACATTCTGGTACCTGCATTGATGAGACATGGCTTTAATTACATAATGTGCTTATTAAGAGCTTTAATTACACAACACATGAAATAAGATTTGCAAATCATGGTTGTGCTAAGCCCACAAGAAAACAAAAATAATCAGCACTGAGGTTATTGAAAATCCAATTAATTTGGATTCTTATCTAGCAAGCAGACTTTTAAAAGAAATTAGTACACGTGAAAATAAATACTCAGCTCTCAACCCTGGAAAGCATTGCACATTATTTGTCTGATTTTGTGTTAATGCAGTGCCCTGTGTTCTTGGACACTCCAGATTTCTTACCAAGAACAAATTTTTGATGTAGCACTCACTGTTCCCTGCAGGTTACCTACAATGCAACTGCCTGGCTGACAAAGAACATGGATCCACTAAACGACAATGTGACTTCTCTGCTGAACCAGTCTTCAGACAAATTTGTAGCAGACCTGTGGAAGGACGGTATGAATCACAACTCTAAATCAGTGATGGGTCTTAAAGGGAGAAACTCCTACCAGAACTTTTTGACAGCCATCCTTTGCTGGCAGCACACAAGTGTGAACGTGATAAGCATAGAAGAGACTGAACTAAGAAATAAGAATAATGTGTTCTAAAGACATGTTTATTAAAAACTTCATTAGAGAGTTTTAAGCACTATCAAAAAAATCCCTTAATGTTATTTAGCAACAGAATAAAAATTATTCATTACACTGTTAAAATGTTGCTGAATATGTAATATTGTAGACTTCATTTAATACAGGTTATTATTAGGTTTTATGAATCCTCTCATGTAATTTCTGTACGGTTCTATTTAATTCATGGACATAACAAAATATATCCTGAGTATTCAGTTGCTCCATTCTGTCACTACTTAACAAAATCCACATTTTCATCTTTGACAGAAGTAGACTATTTACCCAGAAGGGCTTCTAGTACATTTGTCACAATGCTTCTATTGCATAAAAAATATACTGGTCCACTTTGGCAAGCTGCAGTGTGACAATGCCAGTGATGGGTGTAATGTGAGGCAAGGATAGTTTATATAAACTGTTCCATTCTTCCTTTTCTATTTCAGTGGACCGTATAGTTGGGCTGGATCAAATGGCCAAGATGAGTGAAAGCTCCCTCCCCAGTTCTTCGAAAACCAAGAAAGGCATGTTCCGTACCGTTGGACAACTCTATAAGGAGCAGCTGACCAAACTGATGACCACCCTAAGGAACACCAATCCCAACTTTGTCCGCTGCATCATTCCAAATCATGAAAAAAGGGTAAATTTCAGATGCTGGGTTTCCAGACTCCTGGCACGTTATTCCTGTTGAGCTGCTCACTGCACATGGCAGAGCTGAACAATGCCTTCAAACATAGATATGTGGACGGTTTTGTAATTTACATTTTTGTAAATTTGTGCTAAAAATACCTTCTGTTCCATTTTCAGTCTGGCAAACTTGATGCCCATTTGGTGCTGGAGCAGTTGCGCTGCAATGGTGTCTTGGAAGGGATCCGTATCTGCCGGCAGGGATTCCCCAACAGGATCGTCTTCCAGGAGTTCCGCCAGCGGTACGAGTCCCTCAGCCCACCTCTGGGTTTAGTAGTGCTGTAACACCTGTCTGTCTGCACCATCCAATGTGTTTCAACCTCCCTAACATAAGCATCTTTTGGCAGATATGAAATTCTTGCTGCAAATGCCATTCCTAAAGGATTCATGGATGGGAAGCAGGCTTGCATACTCATGGTGAGGAAAGCATTTTTGATTCTGTTGATAGTCAGGCCTGTACTTCTTATATAAAAAGTTTTGAGACGGAACAGAAATGAGAAGTGATTTTTAGTACCCTAAACCTCAGCACTGGAGTTAACAAATATCCCTGTTTTCCTCCAGATCAAAGCACTAGAACTTGATCCCAACTTGTACAGAATTGGACAGAGTAAAATCTTCTTCAGAACTGGTGTTCTGGCTCACCTGGAAGAAGAGAGAGACCTGAAGATCACAGACGTTATTATCGCCTTCCAAGCTATGTCCCGAGGCTACCTAGCAAGAAAGTAAGAATATGTGCTAACAAATAGAATGTCTTCTACAGCAGAGTATCTGCTTTAGTTTTCCATATAACAAACAGAAGATACTGAGACATTTCATTATTATTTGTATTGCATTAGAACTCGTGTCCAATGAAGGTTTCACTTCCAGCCCAGACAAGGCTAATTAGTGTAATTACAGGGAAGCAGTTACACTGTGAGGCTGCTCACACCCCTCTGTACAATAAGCTGAGACTATGACCCATCATTTAAACATTTATGTGTTTGTAGCAGCAAGAGAAGGAGCATCCTAAGCCATGACTGGAGTCTTATGCCCTACAAGTAGCAGCACCTCTGGCATCTATAAAACATAAAATAATTTCTTCCACAGCTTCAGCGTGGAACACTGATCATCTGGCATCATCTCAGTTAATGTACACTGCAAAACTATCAATAATAATGCCTTTTTTTCTACATACTACCAAGGCTTTCAAATTGGCAGACAAAGAAAAATGTTTCAAGAATTATGATCAGTGCAAGATCTGAGTATCTGTATACTCTGGAAAGATGTTCACACCCAGAACTAGGTCTATACATCTGTGCCTACCCATGGAGTGCAAACAGCCAAAAAACCAAAATAAAATACCAGACAGCTAACCAGAGTTCTCACCCTTCCTCAGGAAAGCACAGGCACTGTCAAAGCAACAAAAGAATTTGTGCCAGATTCCCCAAGCCATATGGCTCATCAGCAGACTCTCATGCCAGAGTTTCTTTACTTAATGTGTATACCTTGCAAACACCTTCTATTCTTAGACTGAACCAATTTGCTTTATATTTTTAATCACAGAGCCTTTGCCAAGAGACAGCAACAGTTGACTGCAATGAAGGTTATCCAAAGAAATTGTGCTGCTTACCTGAAGCTGAGGAACTGGCAGTGGTGGAGACTGTTTACTAAAGTGAGTGACTGATATCAGCAAATCTCTGCTCAGTTTTCCAAAAGAAATGAAATGCACATGATACCAAGGTACATCTTGTCAGGCACACTCCTTGTTCCAAAGCCCATTGCAGCTGATGGCAAGAGCCTCATTAGTTTCACAAAATTTGGAGTTAGAGATGCTCTGGATAGTTATATAATGCCATTAGCATTAAAGTTAATTCTAGCTTGAGGAGAAAACAATCTAGTTAAGCAGAAATTCATAAAAGATTTTGCATGTTTGGGGACTTTATTTTAATTTCCACAAAATGAAATAATTTCACAGGGGAGGATAATGAGAACACAGAGTAAAACTCAATTTTCTGAACATCCAGAGTGATATATCTGTGGGGAACCCAGTAGCTCAGGAATTCCTAACTGGGACACTAAACAACTTCCTGCTGGGCACTCATGCAAATGAAGTCTATTTTCCTATTAAAGAGGCTTGGGTGTTTCAAGAATGGCCTTCAGTTTGGATTCGGAAAACTTTTCCTGCTTGGATTGATAGCAATCTCCTCTGCAACCAGAAATAGGCAGTAACACACGCCTGTGTGTGCACATTGCCTTTCTGTGCAGAAGATGTAGCTTTTGTGCATTATCAAAGGATGAAAACAGGCCTGGAGCCATTCCAAGAGTGACACTATCAGAGGTAGAGGTGCTCACAAGGCCCCAGGAATTAACACAGAGACAGCCAAGAGCAACACTGCTGAGGCTCGGGGCTTTAGAGATGTTCACATCAAGCTTGGCTGGACAGTATCTGTCCAGCCTGAGCAGTGACAGCACTGCCACAGTGCCAGCCAGTCCTTTAAGCGCCATGCTGAGCAACACAGATACTGACAGGAAACATTCTTTAAAAACCCTTCCATTTCCAGGTGAAACCACTGCTGCAAGTCACCCGCCAAGAGGAAGAAATGCAGGCCAAGGATGAAGAACTACAAAAAACTAAGGAAAGACAACAAAAAGCAGAGAGTGAATTGAAGGAGCTGGAACTGAAACACTCACAGGTGATTTACAGCTCTGAGCCTCTGGGAAACACTAGCTGTTCTTTTACCATGTCTAGAAGCTGTTATAATAAAGGTGTCTCTCTCCTTTGCACTCATGATTGTCTTCACAGCAATGGTCCAGAACAGGTCAGTGCAGACAAGCTCCCAGTCACTTCAGTAACAACATCCCACATCCACACAAGAATGTGTGGTGGAGCTGCCTGCCTGTACCCCAGGACTGTCCAGTAAAATAACCAATTTGCACTCCAAGCCTTAACTTCCTCTCCGTTTTATTTGTGCAGCTTGTTGAAGAGAAGAACCTCCTGGCAGAGCAGCTTCAGGCAGAAACTGAGCTGTATGCTGAGGCTGAGGAGATGAGAGTCCGTTTAGCTGCTAAGAAACAAGAGCTGGAAGAGATCCTGCATGAGATGGAAGCCAGAATTGAGGAGGAGGAGGAGCGCAGCCAGCAGCTGCAGGCAGAGAAGAAGAAGATGCAACAACAGATGCTGGTAAGGAGGGATAAGTGACAAATACAGACAATAACTTGGATCTCACTGAGGCACAGCAGAGACTGGCAAACCTCCCATCCTAGGACAGTGCTTGCTGCACAACCCTGTGTAGGATACATGTCTGTGCCACTGAAGAAAGGACAATCAATTGATGCTCTTTCCTCCAGAGTTCTCTTCTTCCTCATCTCAATCTCAATCTTTTCTCTAAAACATTATTTTAACAAATCTTTCCTTCTATGTTGTCAGGTATTACAGATTGTCTAGTTCATAATAAAAACAACAAAGTTTACAACATACAGTAATAAACATTAAGCATTTCTTAAGAATTATATGTAGTATTTTATTTCCGGAATTCATGTTTTGGGGGATTTCTTTTTCCCTTCTCAAAGGACCTTGAGGAACAGCTGGAAGAAGAAGAGGCTGCAAGGCAGAAACTGCAACTTGAAAAAGTAGCAGCAGATAGCAAGATAAAGAAAATGGAAGATGATATTCTGATAATGGAAGATCAGAATAACAAGCTAAGCAAGGTGAGTGTTCTGGGTCCACTTTCTTACTCTGAAAATAGTGAAAGTTGAGATAAAACCTTCTCTTCCACTAGAACAACAGGAATACTCTTGACCATCTAATATCATGGATGTACAGTTACATCAGGCCATCAGTCCAGCCTGTATCAAATACATTCCTGAAAACTTTTCCTTGCTCATTCAAACAATTCAAAATTGTGTAAAACTACTGTGTTTGAGATCCACTGTAGCAACAATATCTTCAAGCAAAATATCCACAGCTGTCAAGCACAATCAGTGGAAGACATGTCTTCTTGTCCAAGAGCAGACTAAATAATTCTCTTGGTTTTCAACTAATTTCAACCAAACTTCGTGATTAAAACTGGAAGTAAGCATGTCTTCCAGTGCTTTTCAAAAGGGAATGTTCCTGAGAACTGGGCCCTGTACTTAGCAGCCATCAGAAAGAGCACAAGATTCTAAGAGCAGCAGCTTAGAGAACATGGAATTCATAGACACCAGTCCATAGCTCCTATGTAACTGAAAAATTGAAATGTATCACTACATTCCCAAGAAATACAGCATAAAAGGACAGTCTCTTGGACATTTTTGGTTGGCAGAGATTGGATTTATGATCACCAATGACAGACACTTTTGCTAACAGAAGTATTTTATTTTTCTTAAGGAAAGAAAACAACTTGAGGAAAGAATAAGTGATCTAACAACAAATCTTGCAGAAGAAGAAGAAAAAGCCAAAAATCTTACAAAGCTCAAGAACAAACATGAATCTATGATTTCAGAACTTGAAGGTAACACGAACAATAGTTTATTGGGGGTTTTGTAGAATTTCTTCTTTTTCCTTGGCACAGAGCAAAAAAAACCTAAACAGAATCTGGAGAGAACTTCTAAATATCTGTGGGGTATTTCCAAATTTTTTATGCTGAAGCCAATTTGGTGAGAATCACCAAATCCCCATGGTGCCAAACCACAGAAACCTTTTATTCTTACATATATAAGAGTAGAGAGAAAAATGAGGGGGAAAAATGTTTATGTTGGAGAAAGATAAAGAAATGCTTCTTTAGGATGGCTAGAAATAAGGCATTGCATGCTGCTCCAAAAACACAGTGACTTGTAGTTAAATGTATGGCCACACTGGAGGCCAGAACGATTTTGTGCCCAAGTTTGAGATCAGATTGAGGACTCCTGGCACTACCACAGTCCGGTGACCAAAATCCTTCCTTTTTCAGTGCGGCTGAAGAAGGAAGAGAAGAGCAGACAAGAACTGGAAAAAGTGAAGAGGAAGATGGAAGGGGAGGCGAATGATCTACACGAGCAGATTGCAGAGCTCCAGGCACAAATTGCTGACCTGAAGGCACAACTGGCCAAGAAGGAGGAAGAGCTGCAGGCTGCTCTGGCCAGGTACTCCCTCCTGGGTCTGCACATGGTGGAAAGCCCAGGCTGGAACACATCTTGCTCCTTCCCAGACACTGAGAAGCTGCAGCCATGAATCTTCTCATCTCTCAGTTCATCCCCTCCCTGTGCTTCCCCATTTTCCAAACATTCTTTTGTGAAAAATGATTATGCTATTGCTTGTCCATAGACAAATAATCTATTTTATTAAATTACCTCCAGATATCAATGAAAACTCCTCTTCCCATAGGCAAGGGCAGTGCTGTCAAGTATGATGAAATGTAACAATTTACTTGATAGGCAATAGGAAAAAAATTAATTAAGAGTCTGACCTTGATCCACTCCAGAACCTCAGTGGATTTTCTGTATAAATTTAAGAGGGAAAACACTCAACCAAAACTTGCTGAATCAACTGACCAGCATCTCCAGACATTGTGTCCAGCTAAAGTACAGCCATCTGATCTTTTTTGCATCAGTTCTCCCTTTCTTTGGCACTTCCTTGCACAGAACCTACAAATCTTTAGTGTATACTGACTTCCTCAAAGTGAAATCGTGATTACTTTTTTTAGTTTCTAAAATGAAACACTCTCTTTTCAAACAGGCTTGAAGATGAAACTACTCAGAAGAACAACGCCCTTAAGAAGATCCGTGAATTGGAATCTGTAATTTCTGATCTCCAGGAAGACCTGGAGTCTGAAAAAGCTGCAAGGAACAAAGCAGAAAAACAAAAGAGAGACCTCGGTGAAGAGCTGGAGGCTCTTAAGACGGAGCTTGAGGATACTTTGGATACCACAGCCGCCCAGCAGGAGCTCAGGTATGGAGATATAGCACAAGGGGCAAAAAGGAATGCCACCAAGCTCAGTACAATACTGCCCACTGGCTGTGCAGGAGGGCTGGAATGCTCTTCTCTGAGGCTGCTCCACTGACGTGTGTCACCTTCCAGAGCAAAGCGTGAGCAGGAGGTCACGGTGCTGAAGAGAGCTCTGGAGGAGGAGACTCGAACTCATGAAGCCCAGGTCCAGGAGATGAGGCAGAAGCACACTCAGGCTGTGGAAGAGCTCACAGAGCAGCTGGAACAGTTTAAACGGGTAAACAGAAATCCATCTCACTGGAAACTACCTCTTAGATAACACAATTTCCCCTTATAAATCATCTTTATTCACTTCTTCACATGCTTGCAGGCTAAAGCAAACTTGGATAAGACCAAACAGTCACTGGAGAAAGACAATGCTGATCTGGCTAATGAAGTCAGGAGCCTGAGTCAGGCCAAACAAGATGTAGAGCACAAGAAGAAGAAGCTGGAAGTACAGCTGCAGGATTTACAGTCCAAATACACCGAAGGAGAGCGTGTTCGGACAGAACTCAATGAAAAAGTCCATAAATTACAGGTAGGAAGGACTTTGATGCTTTGCTGTGACACTGTGGGACTGAGAAGCTCAGTTTATAGTGTCCTGTGAGGGTATATCTAGAGGAATAATGGCCCTGCAGCCAATATGCTCATTTTTTTGTCACCCTAAAGTCCTACCTCAATTATCACACAATTAATCAACTCCAACCACTCCATCTCATGGAACTGGGAGCTTTTAGTCTCACCATCCCTCCATACGTGTTGCAGTCTGTAATGCCATCACTGATTCAGTGACCATGATACAGATCTGACAGTTTCTTTCTGTTTGCTCATTTTTGGGTGGTGGGGAAGATTGACAGGTATGTGGCTTTTGGAAATGTATTAGACAGCTATTAAACACACATGCTCAGAAAAGATGACAATGAAAAGAGAATGCTCACTTATCCACAGTTTAAGAAATAACTGAAGATCATTTTAAATGGTTCTTTGGTAGATGTTTAATGTCCAGATATACTAATCAAGCTTATTGTTACATCTTGTTCATAGCTGCAGTTCGTTTTGCTTTATTATTTTAAGCTGGTGGATAAATAAGAAAATATAATCAAAATGCATCAACTTCTGTCAAACTTGGGAAGAGGAAGGAAAATCCATCAAAAATCTCCATTCTCCTTTGCAATTCATTGCAAGGAACATACTATTATTGCTTTATGAATATGACTAGGTTTTGATATAGAGTAATAAATACAGTGGTAAACTAGACAAAAATGGCATTAGATAAGATTTCAGACAAATCCAAGGGAACTAAAGTTTGAGAAAGATTTCAAAGCTTTGCAAAAGAACTGAGTTTATTCTCTGTGGCATCTCACAGGTGGAAGTTGAAAATGTCACCAGTTTGCTCAATGAAGCAGAAAGCAAAAATATCAAATTGACCAAAGATGTTGCAGCCTTAGGATCTCAGCTACAAGATACACAGGTAAACTTGCATCAAGAACAGCCCCCCTACAATATTCATAAAATGCACTATAAAAAGACCTAAACTAATGACTGTCTTACCAATTGATGGGCTGCAGGAGCTGCTTCAGGAAGAAACGCGGCAGAAGCTAAATGTGTCCACCAAACTCCGCCAGCTGGAGGATGAAAAGAACAGCTTGCAGGAGCAGTTGGATGAAGAAGTAGAAGCAAAACAAAATCTGGAGAGACATATTTCAACACTGACAATACAGGTATCAGTGCCATAGTTAAATCATGAGCTCCATCACTGAGAGTTCTGTCAGCAGTTCCAGAGGAGCTGTAGAATTATCCTGGCACAGCACATGGACCTTCAGGGAATCCGTGCTGTTAGCCCAGATGGCACCAGTGGTGCTCCACAATGGAGGCAGCAGTCTCCCTGTCCTTTAAAGTGTCATCCCTAGCACAGGTACAATGCAAGGTAGCTCCACAGAGAGTCTTGCACACGAGGCCAGTATGTGCATCCCAGGCCTGTGCTCTGCCTCATTTCGTGAAGGCTGCATGATAGGTAACTGGCCACCAGCTTCACACAGGTCAAACTAGGAAAGCTCCAGGTCTTAGTTGTCTCCTGGCCGAGTTTTGTCTCTGCCAAGTTTTGTTGTCACAGCTACAAAGATTTGTCCTCTGAACTCAAATTTCAGCTCTCTGACTCTAAGAAGAAGATACAGGAATTTACCAGCACAGTAGAATTCTTGGAAGAAGGCAAAAAGAAATTTCAGAAGGAAATTGAAAGCCTCACACAACAGTTTGAGGAAAAGGCTGCTTCTTATGACAAACTGGAAAAAACCAAGAACAGACTCCAGCAGGAGTTGGATGACCTGGTGGTGGACTTAGACAACCAACGTCAGCTAGTCTCCAACCTGGAGAAGAAACAGAAGAAGTTTGATCAGGTATGGATTTAAGATTCTCCCTTGCTGTGTTACCACCTGTCTGGAACTCACAGAGTGTCCACTGGGATGAGGGGACAAAAAACTTAACTGAAATTTAATTGTACAAACACTGGTTAATTTTGTATTTATATACCTTTATCGAAAGCAGAGATTCATCTCTGTCATTAACAACTGACGAGACAGCTGCAATAGAAAAACCCTGTTTCTAATAACTTCCTGTATTGACACTACACTTTTACAGATGCTAGCTGAAGAGAAGAACATCTCCTCAAAATATGCAGATGAAAGGGACAGAGCAGAAGCTGAAGCTAGAGAAAAGGAAACAAAGGCTTTGTCATTGGCTCGAGCACTTGAAGAGGCTTTGGAAGCCAAAGAAGAACTGGAGAGAACAAACAAAATGTTGAAAGCTGAAATGGAAGATCTTGTTAGCTCCAAAGACGATGTTGGCAAGAATGTAAGTTTTGGCCTTAGAACAATCTCCACAACAATAACTTAAAATAGCAGCTAAAAAAAGAGATCATTGTTTTCAGTGTGGGAAAGTCTCTGCAGCACACAAATCCATTCAGCAAGATCAGATATTTCATGCAGAATTCAAAAGTTATTCTATTTGTGTCCAAAATTTCAAGGGACTTGGCAAAGTAACTATAAGCTGTGTTTATTTTTAACATAACTTCAAGCATGAAGAAGATTCTAATTGATTTCTAAGACTGAAAAAGCATTAAAGAGATTCTAAATAATGTACTAGTTTATTACATTTCTTTGAAATTGTAAACTCTGCAAATCTTATTTTATTAGTTGTATTTGATTTTGCCACCTGCCTTATGTTTACTTACATAACGGCAGCAAATTTCCACTTACATATTGCCAATCACTTCTTATATTACAGGGATATGATTATATTACTTCTAATACTAAATAAATTAAATTATGATATTTGACTAGATTAAAAATTAAAGATTGAGGTAAAGAGAATCTCTTTATTTTAAGACAGTTTTGCAAGTGTACAAAATAAAGCTAATTTACCATTTTCAGTGTAAATTAGCTCACTCATTGTCCACAGCTGATAGTTTCAAATGTGGCCTAAACTGCAGGTATACTGTGTGTAACTAGAATTATTTTTATTTCTCATAACAAGTCTATTAAATTCTCATTGCTTGAAAGGTCCATGAATTGGAGAAATCTAAACGGACCCTTGAACAGCAAGTAGAAGAGATGAAGACACAGTTAGAAGAGCTAGAGGATGAGCTACAGGCTGCTGAAGATGCCAAACTCAGGTTGGAAGTTAATATGCAGGCCCTGAAAGGCCAGTTTGAAAGAGATTTACAAGCCAGAGACGAACAGAATGAGGAGAAGAAAAGACAGCTCCTCAGACAGGTACGGTACCATTCCCTGCTATTGCCTTCGTAAATATCTAACCAAGCCAGTTGAAAGGCCCAGCCTAATGCCATTATTAAAGCACCTCACTAACTATAATGAGAAAAAAGCATTAGATTGCCTTGTACTTGTTGATTTAAAAAAAAGAAGAAGAAAAAAAGGGTTATTGTGCTGAAAAAGGCGGGGGGGGTTTCCCTGTTTCAGTAGCAGATGCACATTTACCAACAAATGCAGCTATTTAACTCTACAACCAATATAGTATCAAACATATTAATTGTTATTTCTGACATAGTCAGAACCACCTTCCCTCTATTCTCAGTGCAAGTGAAAAAAGACAACTTCTAATATATCTGTCTTCCCAGGGTACACTGAATGCATACAAAAGCATTGGAGATGAAAACAGGATAAAACTTATTTGTACAGAAGTGTTGTGACAGCAAGGACAACTGCTGTAGTCATCATCTTGTAATACACATATTTCCATGAATACAGAACCCAGATTGCTGAGTCCTTCCAAAAAATTTAATTTTGGGACAAAATGGAAATCTGTTTTAATTGCCAGGGAAATCACAGTTAACAGCGATATGGGGCCTCTATACACTATTCAGACATACACAGAGTGTTTAAGAGTGCCCAAGGGCTTTCCTAAACTGAATTTGTTTTCCCCAATGATCAGCTCCACGAATATGAAACGGAACTGGAAGACGAGCGGAAGCAACGTGCCCTGGCAGCTGCCGCCAAAAAGAAGCTGGAGATGGACGTCAAAGACCTGGAGAGCCAGGCTGACTCTGCTAATAAAGGTCGGGAAGAAGCCATCAAACAGCTTCGCAAATTACAGGTATGTAACCCCAAAAACGCAGTTTTTCCCACTGCTGAGTCTTGTACAGCCACAATACAAAAGTTAGGTGACATTTGTGAACTTGATGCCCATTACAGATGATTGGTCGGTCAGAGGGGGAATTTTCACCAGACTCTCACATTCAAATATCAGTATTTTAATGCTCAGTTTGAATGACCGTGGAAAAATTCACAGGGCAAATGATTAAAATCTTAAATTTCATCATGGTAGAGAGCTTCCAGAATTCTCTAACCAACACTCATCTGCTACTGACTTACCCACATGGAGGAAAACAAAGATTCACATGAAGAGAAAGGACTGTAAGATAAAATCTATTACAGGGCTTCAGTCCAGGTTGTAACACTTGACTCAAGAGCATAA